>SRZU01000073.1:0-205873 GCA_013183765.1 Fusarium xylarioides
ATCGTCAGCGGCAACAAGAGGCTATCAACGCCGCTTGGGAAGCAATTGACGAAGATTTCCTCATAAAGCTATCCCTTTCAACACGAGACCGGTTTATGAGATGCATCCGGGAAGGTGGCTTCCCATTGGACTATTAGATACAGTATCAGTACCTCAATATATTGAAAATCACATACAAAAACCGACCCCAGTCCCGTACCTATACCCATGATGATAGCATCCCCACAAGGTCGCCACTTCGGGCTTGTACCGGTCCTGACATTTGTAACCCCTGCGGACTGTACTGTTATCTCTTGATAAAACACTGAGCCAGACACAGGGTAGCTTTGTGATTGGCACCCCTAACTGGTTACCTCAACTTCAACTCTACAGTACTCTTTTGATGTTCTCGGGCTTTGACGGCTCAAGCAAGCTATGGTCCGATAAAAACAAGTGATCAAGCTGGAAATCGACTTGAAGAAGCCCCATAGTCGCCTCCTTTCCAACCCGGGGGTGGACCATGGACCCAATTTCTCAGTAGAACGAAAGCTGGGGATGGGCTACCTATCGTGAGGTTTGATGAGGAATCAGTAACGCAGTGATACCCTCCCTATGGGCTGGCCCTTATGGTGAATTCTAAGTACTGTACTGTAGTAGCCTGGGCTATTCAAAGCAGTTGATTGGATCTCAACATGTGTTTAATGATGTGCCACTTGCATGAGGGACCTGGTTTGCACCGGGCGGCATTCGGTATTTCGTCGCCGAGTCGGGAACTGCCATGATATTATGGTATGGTCATTGCTTCGTATCCTTGCTGATTTTGGTGCTGCTGCTAATATTCGTTTGTTTGTTTGCAACGAAGCGGAAGAGATATATTTAGAGGTTCCTGATACCGTGACGTTTCGCAGCGAAGATGGCCGTTTGATAGCTCTTGGATCGTTATAGTAGAATGGAGTGCTGCAGGGTGAGAGTTGTTTGACACAACCCTTCCTTCTGTTTCGGTTCTATCAGAAGCTACATCAGCTTCCGACTTGTACTGTACCTGTCCTGCTCTCCACACTCCATTACCTTTAGCGGGACCAACGCTGTAGTCGCTAAAATAAGGTGAGCTACAGTAACAGGGCGGGATCGGTACCGTACCTTCCAAGGATGAGGTGTGGAGGCTGTGAATGAGTCTTTCCTCAACCCCGTTGCTGTTACTGTTGCTCATTCCGCGCTTGCTTCACCTTGAGGTCAAGCTACCAGAAGCTCCCTCCCGCCTTCCCCCTCCTCTAGCTTATCTTACCTTAGCTGTTGTCTCAGTCACACTTGGGATACATAGATACATAAACCCTCCTTCCCTCCCTCCAATTGAACCATCCAATTGCTTCCACTTATACCTGTGCCTGCCTGTATCATCTATCCATTGCATCCGTGGACCCTCCACTCTTCTCATCGCCTGATTAGACTTGGTCACCGCTATCCGTACACTACCTTTACCTTACCAACCACACTCCATCAGATCCATACCTACTACACCAAACCGTATAAGTAGCTGGACACCGCCAACACCTTGCTGCCACCACAATAAACCTCTTGTCTTTTTGTCACATACAACTCTGCCACAATGCCTAGAATCACCGCTCCCGTCTCAAAGCTCACTCGCTCTCTGGCCGAGTCTCAGCGCCATGCCGGTATCGCTCTCATGCCCAAGTATGCCGAGCTCCTTGGAGCTTCTTCAGAGCAGTCTCAGCACTCTGAGGTGAGTTTCTATTCTTCCAATTAGTCATTGCGGCTCTAGTACTAACAATGCTTCCAGTCTCGTGGTCTAAAGACCACTCACCGCCCTACTCCTCAGCCATCTCTTTCTGGTCGCCGACGGCCATTGATGCAGAGCTTCCATTCCTCAACACCTTCTCGTGCCCCTGTCAACCACGTCGACAGCACAGTCTTGCCCAAGATTCATGCTACCCCCAGCTTCAACGAGCCTCTGCCTCGTATGCCTCTTCTCCCTGACAACTATGGCGCCTACCACAGCTCAATGTCCGATGCCGCCGACTTGTATAGCAAGCGGCCCGTCATCTTCGCCGTTGACCCTGATGTCGTCGTCCCCGGTGCTCCTATGGCTACCATGGATGCCGTGAACATGGACAGCGTCGACGTCAAGTTCGTTCATGAGCAGCCTGCTCAGGAACCAAAGACAGACGACTCCGACCGAAGTACCTTTCTCAAAGATGTCTTCGGTGGAATGATCCAGGATATTCTTCCTGGACGTACGCTCAGCAAAAACTAAGAATCAAGTGAAAACACGAAAGGGACGACAGGGCGGAGTCTGGTTATGCCAGCTACTCATAAAGAGAGCTGATGATCTATTAAGCGTTTTAATCTATTTATGCGAAGCAAGGTGCGGTTGCATCAATTAATAGCCCGTTACAAGAGGCTCCTGTGGCTAAGAACCATCCTTTTTTTATACATCGATACACAATGATAAAGTGAAAGCCCAAGTGGCAGACTGGAATCAATACCAATCCTTTGTTATCCTTGCAACTCAAGCTTTATAACGTGAATAGTGACTATCATATCATCGATGTATTCGTCTACATGCCTACTGACTCGCCTCCCTACGTTGCCATATCATGACATGTGTGAAGTTGAATGCCATTAGATACTATGCCAGATTTGTGTTGATGTTTTATTGCATCTATGGTATCATCTCTCGTAAAACACCACCACCTGCATTGCCTTGCTCCTTTTGGTCCAAACTCAACATTCCATCCTTTTCGGCCCTTTCCTGTCAATCTTGGAGTCTTCACCAATTGTGGTACAGTACATAATCGCAACTAACTATTAATCGACCAACGAAATCCATTCTCTCCCTTATAGCCCGTCCCCTTGATATTCGTGTGATTCTTTATCGCTTCTTGAGTGATGGTCTAGGCTTGCACTCGTCCTGGTTAACAGGGTGCAGCATCACCTTGATAGGATAGTTCTGAGTGTTGTGCTGGTAGCCCTTGGCCCAATCGTAGCCTACAGCGTAGGCGAAGATGGAACCGTTCTTGTTGAAGGTTGTGGAAGTGATGCTGCCACCAACGTTAGGGTAGCCCTTGAGGCGGTGCTTGGCGTCCTTGTCCCAGAAGTGGAATGTTCCATCGGAACCAGCAGTGCTGAATGTGCCATGAACAGGATGGAAAGAAATATCGTTGACAGCATAGACATTGGTGACGCTGTTGGCTGGGGGGTCGCGGTGACACTTGAAAGAGAAGTTGGAGCTGCAATATGTTAGTCTAAGCCGGTTAAAAGATGCGTATTCGAGAGGCTTCTTACCTGGAGTCCTTGTCTTCAACGTATTGGATAGCGCAACGACCCTCGATACTACCAATAGCAAAACCAGCAGAGTCTGTAAAGCAGCTAACCACCCTGGTCTGCCACTTGAGAGGGCTCTGCAGGGTTTTGTAGAATTTGGTAGGGTTCTTGAGATCAATAACATTGATGTATCGATCGGCGGTGCCGACAACGCAGAGATTATCGCGGACGTCCATCGTATAAACTCGCTCCTGGCATTGTACGGTTGCCGCAGGTCCCTGTTGTCTAAGATCCCAATACTTGATCGTCTTATCCCACGAGCCCGAAACCACCATGGGGTTACCATCGTTCATGAAAAATCGACATGTTCGCACTGGCTGGTCGTGTGTGCCAATAACGGCGTCCTGCTGGGAGGCAAGATCGCAGACCTTGACGTTCTTGTCGGCGCCGGCAGAGACGACTTTTGTTCCATCCTAGAAACCCAGTTAGTTGCTATTCCGGTTCGCTCGATCATTATATCTCCGTACCTTGGAGAAGTCGCAGTTCAACACAGGTTGGCTGTGCTCGTAGGCGTGTCGGCCCTGACTCTGGCCATTGGCGGCAATCTCGTAAATGCGAACCTTGTTATCCCAACTGGAGATGGCGAGGAAGTCAGGACCGTTTGGCGCAGGGGAGAATGAAAGGTCGGAGATAGTATCGGTAGGGGGGTCAGAAAGCGCGACGTCTTGCTTAAGGTCGCCAACAGTGTTGCTTGTCGCTGCTGCCGCTGAGGCACCGCCAAAAAGGGTCGACATGGTTGCGGTGTGTTGAGAGAGAGAAAGTTGAAAGCCAGTCGGTGGCCCTTTTTCTGTCTTTTTGCCTTTAGGATCCCGCTCCTGAGACTCAAAATAAGTGGCTTATGAGCAAAGCGTCCAACTGGCCCAAGCGACTAATCTCAGATGAAAAACAGATCCTTAGAGAATTGATGTTTGCACTGTTGAAACTGGTTGCGCCGCGAGCTTTGTACTGAGAATGAATAAACAGGCACGAAGGCAGCGACCCAGCCTTCTCAACGCGAAGTTCGGATTGGCCAACCCGCGTCAGACAAAAAAAAGGCAGCAAGCTAAGGTACAGCCACACTTGGGAGCTCTGATTCATGACGCCACACTTCAGCCCCATTACGTGCATAAAAATTCAACTTGAGCTGGATACAATTTTTCCTTCTTCTTTCTTCTCTTCATCCGCG
The DNA here is from genome assembly GCA_013183765.1 of Fusarium xylarioides. NCBI lineage: Eukaryota > Fungi > Ascomycota > Sordariomycetes > Hypocreales > Nectriaceae > Fusarium > Fusarium xylarioides. Next base: position 4,487 of record SRZU01000073.1, read on the forward strand.
CCCCTCGCTCAAAAAATCGCCATTCGAAGCTTACAAACAGAGACATTGCGATTTATCGCAGCGTCTCGCATTCTTTCTGGCTTTGGGAGAAAGTCCCCGGACATCTTCGTTTCGACGGAGTTTGCGGAAACGCGCCGCCATAGAAGCACAGCGGCTGACTTCTGCACCCAGGCCCGCGTCCTGCACCGGCCCTGCCCTCCGCTACATCAGTTTGTTAAAGGCTCTGAGTCGCGTTCTCTGCCGCTCTCGGTCCCCTTGGATGAAGATATGAGTCCGCTGCCGAGAGATTGGTTGGTTTCGAGACAGACGAGTCGGCTGGCAGGTTGATGGTTGGTAGACGCTTGGTGCCCGCACGTGTGGTATCGGGTCGCAGAGGATTTGTTGTCGAGATTGATAGGTATGCGATTGCTCGGCGAAAGCTGGGTTACTCGATGGGGCTCATTCTTGATGCGAGGGGCCGGCATCCCGTTGACCTTTGGGTGACGGTCTTTTCCTTTTTTACACTCTAAACTTCGCTGGAAGTTCCCCTCTTTGGGAGAGACCTGAACTTGGATGAGATGGGTTGAAGTTTTTATGATGATGACCAAACATAGAGTCAAGCACCGAGTCAGAAAACCTGGCGTTGTGGACCACCAAATTATGTCAACTGAAAAACTTCAAACTTCTCGTTTAGGCGACGGGCGTCGATGCCAAGATAGATAGTAGCTGCAACTTTGACTGTTGACTTTTCGATGTGACATTGAACTTGGTCTAGGCTGCGAGGCCTTTTGTCTCCTGTTCAACGTAGCCGTCCTACCATACTTTCTTATGGATGATTTGCAAAGAAACCTACATGGAAATTCTGCATTCTCCCTCCGTATATTCGACTGAACACTCTGTTTAAGTTGTGATAACGGACAGTGAGATTTTCTTACAATCTTCTAGTCTAGGTCTTGGTAGCTTTGATGCTGTCTTCAAGCGTCGTATATTCATTAAAGGTGCCTACCGATGAAGCACTTGCGATACCTACCCTGATTCCCTTCTAGCTCTGACGATCCTTCTATACAACCCCGATATCTAAGGACAGGTTGCTGCCCACGTTATATGTTCTAGTTCTATTTATCCAACTTTGTCTGGTCTGACACATTCTATCTCGCTTGATTTAGGGTGTGAACTTGCCAAGAGCGCCTTCATTGCCTCCATCAAACAGGTCATGCAAGTTATCAAGCTCCTGGAAGTGCTTTGCGTACTCCATACCCTTACGTCGTTGCGCCTCAACACGTCGCCAATCCCATTCTCCAGGGAGATCCAAGTCCACGTCTGAGACATCAGCAGAGAGATCGCCGAGTTGCTGTTCACCAGACGTCCAACCTCCAGGTCGCTCAGGTAGTAGACCAGAGGCGCCGCCGAGCATGATAGCTGGGTTCACGGTAAAGCGACCCAGCTTGAAAACGTACTTGCTGATGGCCGTGGCATAGATTTTCTTCTCCCATCCACCAGCAGCATCTTGAGGACCTCGCGCAGAGACCTTCTTGAACGTGGGGTCAAGCCATGATGTTGGCTTAGCAGCTCCCTTGGGGATGTAATGTGTCACGATGTATAACCACTTGCGGTCCCAGCATAGAATGCGACTCCACATCTCGAAGCTTTTGTACGCAGGGATCTCGCGCTTGAAACTGCACTCGACAGCACCAAGTATGATGCTCATCTGGCCCTTGATAGGCTTGTCGGTCTTTGGGTCTAGGACAATCTTGGTCTTGGTGTTTTGGGCGAGTGTAATATAGGATGCGCGGCAGAGATATGTAACAAGGTGAGACCGTGAGACGTCGAGATCGGCAAAATAGGTCGAATTAGACTTGTGGAAGTTGTAGTCAATCTCGAGAAGAGGGGCGTGGGTGGTAGAGATCATGGGCTTGAAGAGGGCTTCTGGTCCAAGATTTGGCGATTTGCGCCAGAAGGTATGGTAGAAGATCACGTAGAAGACTCGGTACTATTGAGTGTCAGGGTGTTATACCAAAGCCAGGAGAGACTATCGAGACTTACAGTCCAAGCAAAGGGCATGCTCTTCCAGTTGAACACAACGAACAGAAGCAACAGGATCCGCGACGTCCGGCCAGGTCCTGTAAGGAAAGCCTTGATCAGAGGACCCCAATTGACCCGATAGGCAGCATATCCAGCAGAACCTAGAGCGAGAGGCATGATGACAGGCACCACATGGGAAAGCCCAAACATTTTCTTATTTGCGCCAGCCATGATGAGCGATTGTGGTGTTTGCGACAACCCTGAGGGAGTGGAAAGGATGGGATTCACCCGGTATTTATCTCAACCGATTGCGGTTAATTAAAACCCGCCCAATCTCGTGCGACAAGAGACTTGCCAATCAAGGAAGCCTGTGACGAACGCCGAGGATGCCGTAGGTTAGTAGTGAGTATCCAAGGCCCTGAAGTTAGTTGCCCCCCTTGAAAAGTTCAAAGCTCTTTTGCGATATGCCACTATCGATTGATGAAGGAGCCGAGGCACGGAAGTTTTGGTGGGAACGCGACTCGGCCGAGTTGTGTAAGCGATGAAAGTGTTAGGGAAAAACGACAAATAGAACCATATCCTAGCAGAGAATAACAGACAGAGAAAGGCAAGAGTATTATAACATTACAGCGTTAGAGCAAGAAGGTCTCGGCAGATTTATACTGCCTTCCTTGCGACGTTGCAATCTTACGCGGTGAGCATTCAACTTGCAAGATACTGCAAGATATAGAATATGACTGCGAATTTATCCAATTTTCACACGTCAGCTTACCTCACACAGAGAAGGAGGACTTCTATCAGAAGTAATCATCTCGAACAGCATCACAACAGGTAACTCTACGATTACCTTTGTTGACAAAAAGATAAAGTTAGGTTGTTAATCGCAAAAAGAGGATATATGGTGGAATCTAACCACCTGCAATGGACGAACAGGGAATCGAACCCTGGACCACTCCCAGATCATTCGGTCGAATTATGCTAAGGGAGTATTATACCACTAAACCATTCGCCCGGTTGTTTGATAAGAACTTTATCACGAATCCGAGTCTATGGAGTTGATCCACAGGTTTGTGAATCAGATGCTATGAACAAGATGATGGTGCAAGATCACACAGTTCTAAGGTTGGTTTGTCCACTGATTCTAATATTCATGCTTGAAGTTTATACTCTTCTTTATTATATACTTCTAAGTGCTTATAGCGATTTCTCAACCTCATCAACTGCATCAATGACTCCCTTCCACTTCGCCCACTCAGCATCACCACCAGGAATACCACCCACGAGCGGCAACCTCGTACCGTCTGTATCCCCAAAGCCTCTCAGTCTGCTAATGGCATCCTTGATACCCACGGTACCAAACTTGACCACAAGCTCCTCCATTGAGCTAACCTTGAACTGCAGCAGTCTTCGCTCCTGGATCTCGGCATCTGTAGGCTGTGTCTTGGACGACAGCTCGAAGAGTCGTACCAGTGACTTGGGGAAGAAACCCGCTGAGCCATCAATGGCGCCGGCAAAGCCTACCGAGATAACAGGTAGGAGCTGTTGGCCGAGGCCTGTGAAACAGTGGAAGTGGGTGTGATCGATGGATGGGTTGGAAGCAGCCTGCGCGGCTACGGAGACGTCTCCATGAGAGAGCTTGCAACCGACAATGTTAGAGTGCTTTGCAAGTGTGGCATACGTCGAAGGTGCGACTTTGACGTTGTTTGAGACTCCGGGGTAATGGTAGCTGAGCAATCTGGTTAGTCCGGGGTTTTGTTATAATTGGGTCGAGACGACTTACATCATGACAGGAATGGGACTTTGATCTGCAACAGCAGTGAACCATTGGATGATACCCTCTTGTGTAACTGCACCGGCATTATACCCAGGAACAAGGCACAATCCCCATTGGGAACCCGACTTTTGAGCATCCTTGAGTTGTTCAACAGTCTCTTCGACGCTGTTTGTCGCGGTGCCCGCAATAATCGGATAGTCCTTGAAACCCTCCTTCTCAAGACCAGCCTTGATACCACTGAGAATGGCGTGGCGATCTCTAGGGTGAATATGAACAGCTTCGCCAGTGCTACCGAGCACGACTAGACCCTTGATACCATTCTTGGCCAGGAAGACAGAATGAGCGACCTGTGTTTCAATATCGATGGGAGGGGTAATAGCGTTGTAGTTGGCAGTCTTCTTGGAAGCGAAGAACGTGGGAACGGGCACGTAGATACCCTTGGGCGGAGGAGCAGACATTTTTGGCAGTGATTTCTATGTCACATATGGATTGAGAAGAACAGAGGAATTATCAACTCGTGAGGGGTTCGCTGAGGACATTGTTTATTATAAGCACGCATTTGCCGTCATGCAACCCAAACCTCGGTTCTTCGGGGTAGGTTACAGCGAAACTATAGTCTTGGGAGTTGGGGAAGGGCGACGGTTCGGCCTATCGAGACAAAAAGATGGTAATACCCGCCGAGATCGGTGGAAACCTTCCCCCCAATGTGGAAAACAACGGGATAGTTTCCGGCTCGGTTGATAGAATCATGAAGTGGTTGTGAGTTGTTGTGTGCTAGCCAATGGAACCGTGTATGAACAGGAAGCCTGCTCACATATACTGGCTTCTGAACCTCGCATTGAACAGAGCTCAGGGTATTTATGAATCAAATCGAACTCCTGTCATCTTATTAAATATCGATATTCAGCTGCCAGTATTGAGCAGCCAATATGTCACTACTCTGAACAATATAGCATGCCCAAGTGCAACGCCAATGGCTGCTTTTCGCATGTCAAAACGGAACTAACCTATAGCCACACGAGATATCGCCGGTATTCCTTTCTCCAGGAACGGAATGCTAGCATTGCATGATCCTTGTATCTGAAAAGCTTTTCAGTTTATTCTGGAATTAAACATATACCCCATGATGACATCCAGTCCTACCTTTATGGTCATGATCACCGATGCGAGTTAGGAGTTACATTAGTAGCTATAGTGTGTAGTCTGGTTGAAGACTTCACATACACATTGTATCTAGCTCGCCTACTATTTTCATAAATCGAATTAAATTGTATATCTAAATTTCCCTTTTATTGCGTTGTTTTCGTTGAATCGTTCTCACATACTCCATGCCTGGGCGTGACCCTCTATCCTCGGTCCTCAGAAGTTTGCCAGCCAAACATAATTCCTTTTACGTGATACACATGTCTATGCAATCCCACCCACGATTTTAATCGCACGCTCGTCTTGATTCATTTCATGGTACTTGTTCTCACGTTTTCATATTTATGAGCGAATGACATGGGTACCCTCAGCGGGTTCAAGGACCATCCATTGGCACGGCAGATCCTTCTTCTCGTTGTGTTCTCGCAGCTTGGCGATAATCTTGGCGGCGATAGCCTCGAAATTGTGCGTGGCAAGAGCCAGAATGGTAGGACCGGCGCCAGATAGACAGACACCAAGGAAGCCTTCGTCAGTCTTTGGGGACATTGTTTCGACGATCTCGGTCAGACCGGGGATGAGAGTCTGGCGGTAGGGTTGGTGAATCTTGTCTTGCATGGCAAGATGGATGAGCTCGGGATCGGGAGGGGACTGGCCCAGGGCGACGGGCAGAAGCGCAATTCTCTGCAGGTTGAAGACCTAAGGCTGTGGATTAGCTTCATCATAACCAGAATTTCGGGGTTTGGCATACCACATCGGGACGAGTGTAGTTCGCAGGTAGCACTCCTCGTGCAGCATGTGTAGCAACCTGGAAGTCAGGGATAATAGCAACAGCCTTGATCTCCTTGGCCCATGGGAACTTGATATGGTGACCAATTCCGTAGGGAGGGTTCGGCGGCTTCTTGCCTGTGTCCTCACCTCCGGCCGGCGCAGGTAGAACTTCACTAAGCGGAATTTCGGTTCGGGCAACGTCTTCGGGAGTCAAGGGCTTGAGATATGTTCCGATAAAACCTCCGTAGAGGGCAGCTCCGACATTGTCAGGATGTCTCTCTGGAGTTGCGGTTAGCGTGTAACTGAATCGATCGGAGGGTTAGTTTTTACCAATCATGAGACAGTAGTCAAATAGTCGGTCATTGTCGAGGTGCTTCAATCCTCCAACTTCTTTGCCCAGAGCAACACCAGCAACAACAGCGGCACCTGAGCTACCCAGGCCACGACCTAGAGGGATAGGGTTCTTGACATGCACGTGGGTCTCAACAGGGAACGCCCTCTGGTCGTTGCAGCGCAGGACATAGAGCGCTACACGTGTGATAAGGTTGACCTGGGGGTCAAGGCTGATCTCATCCTCGCCCTCTCCCTCGTAGGTGATCTTGCAGTTGAGTGGGTGCTCGGACTTTGTCTTTGACCGATCGATGGTTACGTGAAGCTCAAGGTAGACGGACAGAGCAAGGCCAATGACATCAAAGCCGGGGCCAATGTTTGCGCTGGAGCTGGGGGTCTTGATGATGAATGATTCCATGACTGTTGCTGCTGCTGCTGCTTACTTGCTTGCTGTGCTGTATGCCGAATTTCGGAACTGGAGCTTGTTACTTGGAGGGAAGTTTTGAGACAAAGATACCCAGCGAGGAGAGGGTCTAATGGCGCGAAGCAAAAGCAAATCGGGGCTAGCACAACTCCAACGCCTTTTTCTGACTTTCTCGCGACAGAGGAATTTCGAATTGCAGATTCAAGAATGAAATGTCACATCAGAGGAAGTCTGGCCGATAGTGGAATTGTCTATTACTGTGACTGACATGATGGTCAAAATCTCCCCGATGACGGAGCTCTCCACCACATGAGCAAAAAAACATGCGGTTTGGGCGCCCTAGGTCTTATTACTGAAAATTTGCTTTAAATATCAGCAGAGTGAATGGCAGGCATTTGGCGGGGTAAAATAAAATACTCTGGCTCTTACGGAAGACTATAGGGCTCAGTGGCTCAAAAGTCATTTCATAGTAGGCCAACCCCCCCCCCTGTAGGGCGCCCTAGGTTACATTTATATCTATCTGATTTTTAAATTAAATTATTATAGGCCCCTTATATAAGCTAAAGTAGGCCCTTTAGGGTTATGTAATAATATAATATACATTTCCTTGCAATCCTAGCTTTAGCTTTATTTTCTTCCTTTAAAATTAATATGCCTTATAAGGTAAGAATTCTTTACTTTCTCTTACCTGCATATACCTATAATAGCCTTATATAACCTAATAAATGTATTTTTAGAATTATATACTTTTAATCTTTTATATAATGCTATTTTTATTTCCCTATAAGCACTTTATTCTATTTAATTTAGTATTTATATTATAATGCTTATACAGGTAACTTTTACTTTATATAAACCTATCCTCTACCTTATATATACTTTTAATTAATGCTATATAGCCTTTATTATTTTTATACAATTAAGAGCTTTATTTTTATATACCTTTTATCTTATTATATATATATTTAATATACTTAATTTATAGCTAACTGCTAATATTTTTCTTATAGTATTAATACTCTCTTTTAAATTAATTTTATTTATATAAATATATATATAATTTAATTTAAGTATTATACTACTTAAACTAAAGCTAAAGCTAAAGAAGCATAAGATAAAGCTTAAGAAGGAGGTATAATTAGCTAAAGAGGCTAAGGACTTATATAAAGCTAAAGAGGAAGCTATAGCTGCAAAGGAGGCCTAAGAGAAGAAGGATAATGCAGCTAAGAAGAGGGCTAAAATAGTAAGAAAGAAGGCTAAAGAAGCTAAAAAGGCCAGATTAGTAGCTAAAGAAGCTAAAAAGGTAAAAAAAGAAGCTAAAGAAGCTACTAAGAAGGACTTTAAGAAAGATAACTTTAACTCTAGTAGTAAAAATAACTTTAATAGTAATAAAGTTAATTATATTAGCTATATTATAGTATATAACTAAGATAAAGACTATTTAATTTAAAAGAAGCTTTTATAAAAGGATTTAAGTAATTGCTTTAAGTATTTTCTTAAGGAAATCTATAGTAAAGATACTAGTAATTTTAACTAAACTGTTAAATAACTTACTATATAGCTTAATTTAACTATTTAAGTCTTCTATTATACTTTAAAGAAGTATAGCTATAAGGATATTAAAGCTATTTATTTTAATATTTAAGGTATAAGTTATATACTATATAAAGCTTTATATTATATTATATTAACTTATTTAAAAACTTACTAAGCTTTATAAACTTAAGCTATAAGAGTTTAAAAAAAGAACTATAAACTTCTATACTATAATATTCTTTTCTTAAAATGCTAATACTATACTTTACTACTTCTATAGTATTTTATAATTTAAATTAAAAGTTTATAATAAGTATAAGAAGGAGAATAAAGCCTTTACTAAATATTATATTTATCTTTTTAAGCTTACTAAGTATATTAACTATAATTAAAACTATTTAAAGCCTTAGTATTCTCTTTCTTATATATAATGCTATATATAAACTTATTTACTTTTATATTAACTCTTAAATAGCTTCTAAGTATAAATATAATAGTAGTAATCCCCTGTTTATACTAATAGTATACTAATGTTTAGCTAGTCTTTACAATTATAAACTGGTTACATGCTATATAGCATAATCAATTCTGCCCTCTATTGCTGCTAACACTAATAGTCTTTAACTTTAGGCTCCTAAACCTATATAAAACTTAATACATTTTTCTTCTAACAGAACCCTACAATTACCCCTCTCTCATCCCAGATTTCGCGGTACGCCGTCCCCCTCATCTTCGCGCTCTCGTCAGGGTCTGTATGTTACAGCAGCTCAGTCTTCTCCAGCACCCTTTTAGCCTGCCTTTAGATAGCCTTAAGCTACTTATTATACAAGCTGCCCAGTTAAATAGCCATAATAAAGTTACTTTTATTAATAGTTAGATCTATCTCTTTAAGTAACTTCCCTTTAAGCTTATTAAGTTGCCTTATCTTGCTATTAAGGAAGCCTCTCTTAATTAACCTGTAGTAAGGCTATATAACCTTAAGGACCTTATAACTAAAGGCTACCTACTTAATGTAGCTAGCATTATCCTTGCGCTGCTAGGTTAATCTAATTTCTATAGCTATATTATATAAGTTAGCGTAATTATCTCTATTAATAAATAGGTTAATTATAAGGATTACTTCTTAGTAGCATCTTATCTGATATGCCCTGTTATCTTAGGCTGGTTGCAGGCTTCTTTAGATAGGCATTGTGATGGTGTAGCTGTGATGTTGTTAGCGTCTGCGATCAGAAGGCGGGTTAGATGACTTACTATCAAAGCGTGTTGGACGATTGAACTGTAGCTGCAGGGATCGATAGATGTTTGAAGTGGGTTGCAAGAGGAAGATCTAGCCTAGCTGAAGAGCAAGTAAGGCTCTCTAGCTGGCTTAAGTGCAGTTAGGTTCAGGCTGTAATTGAGGTAGCTAACTTAATAATATTAACTTAATAAAGCTTTACTACCTAGGAGGTAAGTAATATTTAAATTATAATAGACTTTAGAGATACTTAGATACCTTTTAAGGCTAATATATAAACTTAAAAAAAAAAAAAAATAATAGTAGTAATAATAATAGTAAATTAAAGCTAAATAGTACTATAAAGGCTACTATAAAGCTCTTTAATTTACTTAATTATACTATTTGCTAGTTGCTTTTTAAATTCTTTAAAAGAGCTACTAACTCTATAAAGGGTAAAAAGAAGAAAGCTAAGAAAAGCAAGAATTAAGGTAATTATATACTCTATAAGCTACTTTAAAATAATATTAATATTAATATAGTTATAGTAGCTTAGTTTTTATCTTTATTATTTTTAAAGATATAATTTAATAATTAATAATACTATAATAAGCATTTTAAGTATATAATAGAGTTTATAGTAGTATATTAAGTACTATAAAATACTATAATATACCTAGAGAAAAGGTTTTTATTAGTATACTAGGCACTATAAAGCAGTATAATATATATAGTTTAAGATAAAAAGTTTTTTAATTACTTTATTTTATCTTCTAATAAAATGCTATAATTAGTAAGGTTATTAAGGTTATATAACCTTTTACTAGTATATATAGTCTTAAAATGCTATATAAGCTTTTTTACCTAGTACTTTTTCTTTTTTATATAAGATACTATAAGCCCCTATAATAAATACATTTAGTTACCTCTTAAAAGACTTAATGCTATTTTACTCCTAAATTAAATAATAAAGAGATATTAAGCAATATACTGCAAATAAGCTTATAAAGTGTATATTAGTAGAGTTTAATATATTTATATCTTATATAATATTAAATTAATACTTTAAAATATAGTAAAAAGATTAATTAATATTAATTACTAAATAAGCCTATATAGAAGATATTAAAGCCCTATAAAGCTATATTAAAGAGCTTTTTTTTTATAATATTCTTAAAGATAAGAATATCTTATACTAACTATAGAAAGAAGGCTTTATAGTTATACTTATAGGCTTAAAGAGGATATAATAAGACCTTAATATATATTAATATTCTACTTTTAAGCAAAAAGCAGTACAGTTAGCTAAATTGTATAAATTCTTTAAGAATAATGCCTTACTAAGCACTAAGCTTTAAACATTCAGTTAAACCTATCTCTATACCTACATCTACTAGTAAGAACTATCTCTTAGTAGAGATACTATATATAAAGCCTTTTAAAGCTTTTTACCTATAAATATCTCTAATTAATAGAATATAATGCAGTATTACTAAATAGGATAGATAGCCTTAAGCCTTAACTTTATATAGTTAATTAATGCTTATAATAAGCTAAAGGCTTAAGGTATAGGTATATATGCTTCTATTAATACTTACTTATAGTATATTTGTTAAGGCTTGAATAAAATAGCCTATGAATTCGATATAGGTCGAAGGATAGATGACTGTAATAGGTACAGAAGAGGCTGTAGAAGTCGGAGGGAAAAAGGTTGTAACTGTGTTGTAGATAGGCATAAGGTAGGATTTTTAAGATAAAAGTAGATTTGTTAAGAAGAGCGATTTTTTCTAAGTTTAATGATATATATTATGTAATAGAAAAGTTAATAAGTGTCTAAGTTGAAAGAAGTTCCCTGAGTGGGAAAACCTAGGTCTTATATAGACCTCTAGAAGAGCGGGCATTTTGATTCCCAGAGAGGGGTAGTCTTAATAATAATGAAAAGACTATCACAAAAACTGCCGAAATTCGGAGAAAAATAAGATATACTTTTTACCCAATTTGGAAGGCGCTAGGCTTTGGAATGCTTATAAAGCTTAAATAGGAAAATAGGGTTTTTCGTGGTATGTTATGAATTATCCAACTGAGGGGTAAAATCTCGTATACATAATCCTCATTATATAATCATCACGTAATACCGGTCACGTGACTTTCCCACTGATATTTCCTTAATAAGAAATATTTAAAGTTATAGGAAAAACTTTAATATATGGAGTTTGCTCAATTCTCCATATTTTGCTCAGGTAAGCACACTAATCGAAAGCCCTAAATTTTCTCATTATTTTGGTATATATTTTGCCCTGATTAGTCATCTAGAACATAATATATTCCTTAGTTATATAATAAGACCTTTATATAATATCAGGTCTTAACAGTAAGTAACTAGCTATAAAATAGGCAGAAAATAGCATTTATAATATCATTTAGCCCTATATAAATATTACTATAGCATTTACTACTTTTTAAGTAGTATTTAGTATACTTTATAAGAAAGGATAATATATATAATAGAATAATAAGTTTATATAGATTAAAATAAAGCCTTATAATTGCCTAAGTATACTTAAATATGCTATAGGTAGAAGGTATTAACCTTATACTTAATAATACTATATTATATAAATAAATTTAATAGAGTAATAAAAGGTTATCTATATATATATTTTAGCTTATAATGTATACATAGGGTAAGTCTAGTAAGGAAAATCTCTTACTTCTGACTTTTGAGCCACTGAGCCCTATAGTCTTCCGTAGCTCTTCAGTCCAGAACTGTTGCGGCGGGGTTGGATTCATCTATCGAGTGGCCTTCTATCTATTGGACGATAAGAGTTTGCTGAAGGGACTCATTCTGGTTGCTAAATATGGACATTGAATGGTCTGAGCTGCACTAGGATCCAATGTCGGAGTGGTTTGCCTCGGGCTGTCGGGTTATAAGTCTGAGGCTGATAATCTTATCTGGGCCATTATGCATAAGGAATATGTTTGTTGCCGTGACGGAGTCTTTCGATACGAGAAGAGCCACTCTTTTTAATCATTGGCTTCCTTTATGAGGCTCAGCTTGATCCTCTATCTATATCTGACGTTAACGGATACGATGTTGCACCGTTGTCTCTGCCCAACGCATCCATTGTTTGTGATCTGTATGTGTGTGGGCATCAGCTTGCTTAGTAGAGATATCTTGAAGATTGTAGAAATCCGTGTATGCATTACTTGGCTTTAGTAACTCCACTGCTGCCCAGTCTAAGTCAAATTGTCGATCCCGTTTCTGGACGATTTATTTCTCATGATCTGACATTCTAACTCAAGTTATATGCACCATTTGTATTTGGAGATCAGTTGTCTCATGGACATATTCAATAAATGACACATTCCCGTTCCCAGCCTTTAGCATTTCGATGGTGTTTTCCGTAAACAAGTGACCAACCGGCTATGCCGACAGCCCACTACTGAGAGGCTTCCAGAACATCCAAGCTCCATATCCCAAAATAGCACAGGACCTCAATTAACTAGCATCTCACCACCATGATGTCAATGCCAATAGTGCATCACGGGTTCTCACATCGGATTCACTTTTCGGGCACAAGCAGAACAGATCCTGGATCCCGTCTCGTAACTGCACCAGTACCGGAAATTCCGGCACTTGAACAATGAATGGATCCTTGAGGTCTTTTTGTCCAGGAAGATCGCTGAGCCCATGACGTTCAAATTCTCGTGTTCTCTTGATGCTCCATGGGATCATCCATGTTGCTAAAACTCCCATTTGCGGAGTTTTTATCATCGATCCACAACTCCATGTTCTTGGCCTGGTGTTTTTTTGTTGTTTTCACGATGCAATACAACGTCAATAGCTCAGATCATACTGTCAATTAATTCCTCTTTGGGATCCCAGTTATTGACGGTTCTTTGATGCGTCGGCAACGCAGGGAGGAATACGAGCAAGACTAGTCTGAGATAGACAGGCAGGACCCTTGAGATCAGTCATGCTTGTTGAGAAGACGTGACTAGTCGTGAATAGACAATGTAGCTATTCGGCGGTGAGGTCATGGGATCACCGGCTCGGCACGTTGATCGAACGAAGCGATATCCTAACTAATCCGTGGCACTAGTTATTCAACATTGAAGCTTCAACAGAAAAGTATTACTTTGCAAAGTAAGGCTAAAGTCATGACCGGCCATTCCGCAACAAGGTCACCATGATAGCCTCAGTGTAGTGTAGCCTTACTATGATATTACAGATCTTAGTGAGCCTGAGCCTCTTCAATGCGCTGGAGCTACCAAGTACGTCGGTGGTGTCAACATCATCGAGGGTTGGAACTCTGCCAACTGTGGTGGCTGTTACCGCCTCGAGTACAAGGGCAAGAAGATCAACGTCCTCGCCATCGACCACGCTGCCTCTGGCTTCAACATTGGCCTCGATGCCATGAACGCCCTCACAAACGGCCAGGCTGTCAAGCTCGGCCGCATCAACGCCCAGGTGTACCACGCCAAGCCTTCCGACTGCGGTCTCAAGAACTAAACGGCGCAACTCTACGATTTTATGAGATGCATATGAGGCTTTCTGGATAGCGGGCATTCTTATTCTTTCCCTCCTTAGAACTATGGGTTTAATACTTGGCATTGGTTGGCGTTTAGACTACGATCTTACACATAATCTACCTAGATACTACACTACACTACACTACACAACACATGAATGAACATAGAGCTTAATTGCTTTCACTTCAATTTTATTCTTTGCAATGCTATGAGATGAAGTGATTGAATGATAATTAGAGACCCTAACCTAGACATGTGGTTTGCTCCTTTTGGTCAGATTTTCTGGAGGTAATGCAGCTTGAAGAACCTGACTGACAAGCTGTTACTCTCATCTGAAAGTAGCACGTTAAGCTAGCCGTCCTACCATAGCTCATACTGTACATGGGATCGTTATCATCCAATCCCCCTCCTGTTTCGGCAGCCTTTCTGTTTCGTTCCAACTGAGCTTGACATCGACTTTTATTCCCACTCCCGGAGCGAGGGAGGGGTCTGGGCACCCTCAGACGAGGAAGACGAGGAGGACGGGGAAGACGATGATTCATCGGTGTCGTCCCAGTTGTGTAATGAAATTTCATCAATATCAGAGGGAGGGTCAGATAGAGGGGATGATGGAGTGTGGATCGAAGGAGACGATGGAGGCTCGGATAAGGGAGATGAGGCATCCGTCGCTGAGCTCCTGATGTTGGTCGAGCTTATGTTTGGCGGCTCTTCGTTACTGAGACTGTTGCCATTTGTGATATTGACAGAGTCGGGTGTTGGCATTCGATTGGATGTGATCGGCTCCGGGAGTTTAGGGTCTGCAGCAAGTTTCTTGAAACGGATTCCACCTTCTTCCTGTTCTTCAAACAAAGTTAGTATATAAGTGTGAACAGATCCGCAAGGGGTATCGTGGAGATCGAGGCTCGGTCTTGGGTGTCGAGAACAAGTCAAGAAAATGAAGGGTGAGTTGAGTGGCACTTTCTCTGAGTACTTCTGACTCCCCAGCGCTGAGAACCTTTTCTTTACTTGCACAGGGGAGAGGAGGAGTACATACCGGTCGGCGAGTTTCCAATCCATAAAGCGCACTCAAGAATTTCAACACGGGCCGCAAATTCCTCATACTTGAGGCCATGTTCTAGTCCGCCAAGAGGTATCCGAATTTGCTCTGAGGCCTTCAGGACCACCGTGACTTCTTTTCCACCTGCGGCTGACTCGATAGAGTCTATGAAGTCTTCTATCAACCCTCTCTCACCCTTGAACACGATACATTTCTCGGCGGAGCAGTATCCTATGAAGTTCTCCGCAAAGGTGTCTGATAGCTTGATGATGTGCAGATCGATTGCTGCTTCAGTCTCAGGGCAGCGCGAAATCAAGACAACAACCTCGGATGATGGAAGCAGGTATGTTGAAGAGGGACGGGGTGAGTCTTTGCGAAAATCTGTGGATATGAGATAGGACTCGTAGGCCGGCTCGAGAATAGCAGCTCTTTTCTCTCTAAAATCAGAGAGATCCCCTGCCAGCAAGCCATCTAGGCTGTCCTCGAGAATCGCCCCCATTTTGAGTGTTAGTAAAGCAATGGGTAAGGTAGTAGGGAAGTGAGGGATCGTGTAGGTAGTAGTCATTTATAAGAAGTCCGGGCATTTATCGCAGAGTTTAGGTTGAGGCAGCATGGAAAGAGTGACACTGCCATGTACCTGTCAAGGGCTGGCAATCGGAGGAAAGCAAGGAGAGAAAACAATAAACGTGCCAAACGGAAGGAACATATTCTTTGAGGAAAATCAACCTCCCTTGCCCGCCTTATCATAAATATTCTTTCTTACCTTGGTCTTGTAAAGAATATCCCAATTTTTATAAAACTCATCAAGTGCCCGTGTAATGGAGTTGAGTTGAGTTACCTTCATTTTTCTGCATGGCAAGTTGCTGGGGGTCAGGACAGACAATATCAAGAGTCTCTTATCCTAAGGTACTAAAGCATCTACTTTACAAATCAGGTAACTCACCTCTCCACGCAGTTATTGCCGTCTAATGTCAATTTGTATATAGTAGATAGACTCGTTTGTATCGGACACGGGCCGCAAGAGCACAGCATTGATGTCCCTATGCGCCGTGGCTCATACATAAAGGACTCGATTTGACAAAAAAGGGGTAAAGCGAAGTAACCATATAGTGTCAGACTCTTATATAGTTTATGGGAGTTCTGAAATGATACCTTCGAGTATGGATATTATTCACCTTACCATGGGAAATCTGATGTCCCATTCATGCAAGTTCACAAGACAAAGCATCGCCATAATAATCTGAAGTGACAAGTTAAGGTAAAAGGAAGACGGATACTTGCAATAAATAAGCTTCAAAAGACGCTTATCGTTGCACAGTCCGCTGTTTGTATCCTGGTAGCCGTAGGGAGGGAGGGCATAAACAATTCCTTGGTCACTTACAAACACTTGATACGTCTGACTAACGTTGGTATCCGTTTGGATATGCATATTAACACTGATGCCTAGTTATGTGTTTTACGGATACAGGGCTCCAATAAGTCTTCTCATAGGCTAGCTCAGCTCACAAGTTGCAGTCGAGGTAGTGACAGACGTAGAGTACAAACAACCAATCAAACCATTATTATTCCCGGGATATCCAAGCGAATCCGAGTTGATTGCACTGTATCCGAAGTTATTAGTGACGTGACGTGGGGTAATCCTAGTCCGTCATCAGATCGTCCGTCGTACCCCTTCTAATAATAGGTAATAAACAACGACTCTCCAAAATGCAACTCCAACCTGTTTTTTCGTTTTGGCCTCAATCAAACAAATCATTCTCAAGACTGAACTGAACCATGGCTTCGCTAAACACGCAGAATCTTCCAAACGAGCTCGTCGCTCACATCCTCAGCTTCCTTGACTCCGAATCTGATTTACAAAGACGCATTTATCTTGACCCTTCAAAGGTCACCAGGCCAGTATCGTCCGGTCCGAATACACCCCTCAAGAATGCCTCTTTAGTATGTCGCCTCTGGAGAAATTCTGTGATGAAAATCCTCTTTCGTTATGTTGTTTGGTCGTTTTGGCGATTTTACAAACCAGTCGCACAAGATATCGCACCACAAATTGAGGTCCTGGACTTCATCCGAAGAAACAACCTATCATCCTCCGTTGACCATTTCACTATCCTGATCGATCTTCCTCTCGGACCAGGCCAGAATCGATATCCGGATGGCCAATTGTGGGGTATTCTGCCTCCTGTATCTCGTCAGCCGGAGATGCCCATGTCCTGGGATTTGTTATGGTCTGTTCTGAACCAAGAGGACCGAGACGCCGATGGTAGTGACACGAGGACTGAGGAAGACAGAGCGCAGTGTTTTTGGGATAACAACTGGCTTTGGCATACTATCTTTGATGTCATTGATCCCTTGAGAATCACCATGATCAGCTCAGTAGACATCCTCGCTTCGCTCTTGAGCCGAACTGTCGATTTGACGAATCACTGGGCTTTCAACTGCGGCTACTATGTTCTATCATTATCACGACCATCACGAAGTATTGCAGAGTCTAAAAGAGTACAAGTCCTACCTTCGCATATTCCAGGGCCAACGAATCGCATCCCCTGTGACTTGTTCCATATCAGAGACTGGAGCTCAGTCCTCGTCAATGAGGGATCATTCGCCCCAGTCTATTCAGTCTACGAATTCTTTCACTACTCGGCAGCCACCCTTCTTCCTGCAATCTTTGACGCTTTGGATCCCTCTTTCGATGCTCTATGTGCAAACCTTCATTCTTTATCCTACATCGCCACATTCCCCCTTTCTCAGCATATTACTGACCATCTCATCCCTAATTGCCCACCCGTGGAGCATCTCTATGTACAGCTGATGCCCAAGCATCGCGATTTCTGGGAGAGCAGTAATCTTTCACGGGTGATTCTTTCCGACTTGTGGCTCGAGTGCGACACGTCTTACGCATTGCTTGTGCGTCAGATGCTGGAACCTGTTCCTCAGCCGGGCTGGCAGAAACTGAAGGTGTTCGAGACAGGTGACAAACCCGCAGAAGGAGCATGGAAGATGAATACTTACCATGGCCATATCAATGGATCAAATGGGTGGAGAGAAGAAAGCGAGGGTATTTTTGTCAAGGAGGATATTCAAAATAGTGATGAACAAACTATGGCGGAGGAGTCATAGTCATAGTCATAGTCATAGTCATAGTCATAGTCATAGTCATAGTCATAGTCATAGTCATAGTCATAGTCATAGTCATACGACCGCAAGATTGACAGAGGTCAAGTTTATGATAAGAGACAGCATTTTATAATACCTAAGTTTACAGGACATGGAACCATCCTATGATCGCCTTGCAAATTCGTTAGCACTGTGAGAATATTGTCCCAATTCCAACAAACCCATAGAACCTGGGTTTCAATTCAGCTACAAAGGAAGGGACTCCAAAGATAGAACACTGGCGTGGATGACTTTGCTCATCATTTATCTACATGATGCTCTATCTTGGTAGAATATGAAATCTATCAATCACCCACGACTATGCTGGTCCAAATAGCAGGTTCCTTAATGAATCTTCAGCCTCCCAGGCTTCTTATAGATGAACCCTACATCCAGACACAAACGCCTCTAAATGCACAAAGCAGCCGGTCGAGTCTGTACATAGTAGACACGCCGCAGTAACCTAGTTCCAAGCCGTTCCATTAAACCCAAAACGCCATGTTGAATACACAAAGTCTAATCTTCGTCACTATCGATGTCGCCATCCTTGTCGCTGTCTGAAAAGTCTGGAACAGGCTCCATCGCTGCATGCTCTTTCATCTCTCGATACGTGCTCCAAGTCAAACCCAAGAATGCGACAATGATCATGGCACCTCCGACAATGGCGGCAAAGCTCAGAGGGTCTCCGGTGATCATCCAATCCACAATGGCAACAATGAAGATGGTGAGCAGCGCAGCCACCGATGACAGGACGGGTGAAGTCAGCGAGATAAGAACGAGGAATGAGCCGCTGAAAGTGGCATTGGAAAGCACCGCGAGGAGAATGAGCCAGCAAGTAGAAGCAGCTGGGATCTCGAACTTTTCAATGTTGAGCCAGTCGAGAATTGGGAGAGGTAGCCAGAGCACCGTGAGAGTGAAGAGCCCAATCAAAGAACCAAAGGTGTTGGCAAAGATCATACCCCTACCAGGTGAACAGCCCTCGGGTGGGCAAGCATAGCGCTTGTACAAGACCTCGTACAGACCATACAGAACTGAGCCAACACCAATGACGAGATTGCCAAGGAATCGGTTTCCGGCCTCGACACTCTCGCCTCCCTCCTTGGTGTCACCATAAGCAACGACGAGGACACCGCCAATGGCGATCAGAACAGCAACCGACTTGTCGAGTCGAAGGGGCTCGCGAAGAAGCGGGACGGAAAATACGTATGCGAAGAAGGCGGAGCAATTGTAAATGGCCGTCAGATCCGATGGCGTTGTCAGACTAACGGCAATGTACCAACTCAAACCAGCGACGGTGAGTGAGCAGGTTATGATGGCAGTGAATCGAACAAAATAACGAACGGGTCTCGCGCGATGCTGAATCGATATATGAAATACATCCAAGGTCTGCTTTTCGATCATAATGGCGGTGGTGCGTAATTGCTGCTTATGTCGCTTCCAGAATACTGGCCATGGTACATCGCGCTTCTGGAAACGCAAAATAAGGAGCTGGACTGGCCATAACACAATCCAAGAACCGTGGGTAAAGTACATCATACAGTAAGCCTTGTCCCAGCCAAGGTCGTGTTGGATGTATGCGCTCAGTTCTGTCTGGACGCAGAATGCGATCAGACTGATAATGAGGAAGAATCCTGCGTACGTGTACCTCTTCTTGGTCGAATCCTCGGCGGCGGCGGCGGCAGTTTGAGGGCTGCGACTGCGCATCGTTGATCGCCGACTGAGACTTGGTCTTCCCATTGATTCTCTGGGATGATATGGGAGATCGTCTTCGCTGGACTCCCTTGACCCCTTTGATCCATCATCAGGAGGCGAGTAACCAGCGCGGCCGCGCTCTGGGTCATCTTCCTTGTAAAGGAGAGGAGTTCCAGATTTACCATCGCCATGACGATGGTAATTAGGACGGCGAAGGTCATTGGGATCCATATTGTCCAATTCCAACCACTCGCTGTCACTATGGATCTTTGTATTCTTAGGATCGTGGCGCTTCGTGTCAAGATCGGAAGCGTCGCTCGGATGGTCGGCGGTGCCACGGGCGCCAACAACGTTTGGTCTGGCAGTCGAAGATGGGCCTGGTTCGCATGTGGTATCGTCGCTAGATGATGTTGAAGAATCCGAGTCTGTAGACGATCGATTGTGACCTTGCAGAAGGCGGACTTCTTGGTCACTGGTATCACGCCGAGGCATGAAGGGAGAGGGAAGGGAAGGGGTACTTCTATAGAAAGATATAAGAAAAAAAAAAACTCGACAAAATTACGAATACAATAGGCGAGGGGTGCGATAAAGGAGTGAAACGGCTTAGCTGATTTTGGGGCTGCACCGGGTTTGGTCTTTTTGGCAAATCGAGGCGTTGTATTGGATCCGTGGTATGTAAAGGTGGTGTTGAAAAACAGCCATGGATGGTCCGGGGCGGAGACAAGCGGGTCTCGAGACCCCGATTTTGCAGGGGGCTTACTCCGCTGTAGCGCAGGGGACCAACAGCGCGGGGAGTTGCAATGGCACGAGGCAGGGGGGGTTCGTCATTGTTGAACCTGGAATCCACTGGAGAACAGGGCTAAGAATGTTAACCCATGAAGTGATTCTTTAGTCGAGGTAGGTAGAATCATGGCCGTCGATGAGTTTGTTGCTAGCGACTCAGTGAGGCTATCGCGGTTACAGGTGAAAGGTTACGGCGAATAAGTTCCCGTTAACCGTTGAAAGTATTCACTCACAACTGAGATTAAACTCTCTACGGGATCCCACGTGCGGGAATACCTAAGCTTATGCGTGGTACGAGAGGACATTCCTAAAGTACTTTGTTACCTACAGCAGGTTTTGACCTGTCTCTTGGATCTCTGTAAGATCTGATTGCATTAGATGCTACCTTACTCTCTTATCTTGTCCTGCAAACAAATGACGCCTTCGATCATGTGCCCTCTGCATTCTCTTCACGCGCCCCCAAAATCAAGACAACCTTTGTGTTGAGCTGTAAACAGCAAAACGCTCTCTGATTGGTCAGATTGAACCCACTGCGCGATTTCCGTAGCTTGATAAGGTCAAACCGACCGCCACCTTCAATTGAAGAAAACAAGGCTCTTTCAATCAAAGCTGAAATGCTCGTTGTAACTAATCTACGCTTTGTACAACACTTTGTGAACGGTATCACCAAGCCACTAACACAAGTGACTGACAACACGTGAGTTTATCATATTCTGGTGTCTAGTTGGTCCATGCCAAGCTCTGTATTACTTCTGCCTATTGCTATTTTACTTGGCCGATGCACCAAACAGAGCCTCGTGCACATCATATGTATACTCCAAATCCCCGTGCCAGTAGTTGGCCGTATCTGCCTTGGAATACAGCCACGCCTGGTCAAGTGCCTTTACCACCTCGTCGGGCAGAGGTCCCTTTTCAACGAGCTCGAGGTTCTGCTCCAGCTGCTGGATGTTGGACATACCAATGATGATTCCATCGTTGCCATTTGTAACCTTTAGTCCGGAGTGGTGGATTATCCATCGCAATGCTGTCTCAAGCATGCTCAGTCCGTTCTTCTCGGTAGCTTCCTCGATAGCCTTCAGAGCCTTGAATGTGCTCTCTCTGAAGTATCGCTGACGATATGCCGTACCAATCTTGCTCTGATCAGAGAAACGGCCGCTCTCGGGCTTGATGTCCATCGACTTGATCTTGCCGGAAAGGAGACCACCAGCGATCGGGTTATACACGACGATATCGAGGCCGTATCTCCTGCATGCTACAAAGAGCTCTGCCTCGATAGAACGGGTGAGGCAGTTGTACATGCCCTGATAGACCGTAGGCCGGACCCAGTTGTTGTACTTGCAAATCATGACAACTTCTGCCACCTCGTATGCGGTGAAGTTGCTGATACCGAACTTGACAAACTTTCCATCCTTGTGTAGCTTGTTGATAGCCTCGAGGGTTTCTTGGAAAGGAGTGCCGCGGTCAGGACGATGGAGGTAGAGCAGCTAATGGACGTGTTAGTGCATGCAACTAAGCTTATCGGGACATGCCACTTACATCGATGCAGTCAGTTCCCAGCTCCTTCAGACTGGTCTCAACCGACTCGATGACCTTGCCGTATGTGTTCTCGCCAGGCTGGGCGGGATACTTGACCTTTGTGTCCACAGTAAGTCCTCTCTCTTTCCAGTTGGTCTGCGAGCCAGTCCAACCCTCCTATTTGCCGCCAACATAGATGCGGGCAGTGTCGACTTCGTTGTAACCCTTGCTTTGAA
Source organism: Fusarium xylarioides (assembly GCA_013183765.1). NCBI lineage: Eukaryota > Fungi > Ascomycota > Sordariomycetes > Hypocreales > Nectriaceae > Fusarium > Fusarium xylarioides. Next base: position 26,624 of record SRZU01000073.1, read on the forward strand.
AAAGGTCGAGAGCCTTGTTGTAGGTTTCAGCATCAAAGATACGCGCGTCGAGCTGTTCACTACCAGGGGGTCCAAAGGTCATTAGGCCCAGGATAACACGAGGCTTGACGTTCTGGGTTACGAGAGGCATTGCGACGGTTGATGGTGTTTGTTGGTGTTTGAGTTTAATTCAAGACTACAAGTAAATGGAAGATGGAGGGGTCAAGCACTTTATAGTTCCTCGGAAAGGATTTGTTTTGGAGATGTGACTCTTAAACTCCAGCTCTTTATTGTCGTGCCTTTCCGCGACCTACAGCTCATCATAGCACCCCACCAACGTCTGCGGCTTCGGGCGGGGTATGATTTCGGTAGATAGAGCGCCATGAGAGTTTATTAATCAGATCATCATCCGAGACATTGGTTTACTGGCTAGGACAGGGCATTGGTGGATTAATAACACTCTACTGTCCAACGATCACGATGCCGTGATAACGAAAGGAGTTGAAGGAGTTGAAGCTCCTATAAGCTATTCATCAGGGTTAGCTTCATGACGTAGATCCACGGTTGTGCTTGGGTCCAGAGCTTCATCGGACTTAAGCCCGGGTAGAAGTATACGTCCACTGAACTGGCCTGAACAACACAATGTTATCTTGTCAAGTCTGGTTCACAGTTGGATCCGAGCCCCATCATTTAAATCAGTGACTCGCTGGGTATTGGATCTCAACCCATGTGCTGGTGCCGTCAAAACCTAGAATGTTGCATAGACAATGACCAAGGGTCAAACTTCCATGAATATGACTCTGGCTACTATAATCAACCTTCCCATCGAGAGAAGCCATTGAATTTAGAGACACAGCAAGAGACGCTCTTATGAAAAGCATGTCCTCGAAAAACGTATTTGAGGTGGGGATATATTTTTCAATGTCATTAAATATCGGATAAATATCGGTGACTGATCTTCCGCCTTCAACTCCAAAATCTCAGTGTCGCGATCGGGTTTTGAGCTTCCCAATTGCCGAGTCCATTCCCGCTACCATTTGTGAATGTGCCGTTTCAAACATGCTTCTGTAAGGATCAATCGACATCATCGGTAATGAGCAACGGCTAACTCCCTCAGACTCTCCTCCTCATAGACTAATTCCATTATGAGGGCGCAATTGGCCCGCCATGCTCGACGGGTCCTTGTCCAACAAGTCCGATCCCCGTCTTGCGTTGTCTATTCGGCCCCCCTTCGACGAAGATGTGCACCTAGAACAATCAACAATGGCTATTCAAGACGATTCTTCCTCGACGGCCTATTCGCCAAAGCTCCCCGCGAGATTCGTCAACCCGAATTCGAACCGGGATGGCAGAAGATTATGATTTGGAGGAGTCGCATGCTCGACAACTTACGGCCTCCGCCTACAGAAGAGCTTGTCCAGGCATGGAAATCTTTCTTCGAAGGAAAGCTGTCTAGTCGAATGGCATTGAACGGTACACAAGCGATGCAATGCCGTCGACTCCTCGAATATCTTGTTACAGAACACGAATTTCCGACCCAGGCCAAGATTGAGATCTGGGATATTCTGAAAGCCCTCACTGCTCTCGAGAGCCTCCGACCTCGCGAGAGAACCGAGCATCATTTAGATTTCGCCAAAACCCTTTGGTCCGCCATCAATAACCCGAAGCTGCAGACGCCAAACTGGGTGACTAGTGGTACACTATGGTCACAGTACCTCACTGTGCTATGCACCTTTGGTGGATCGAAAGAAGCTCTCGAGATTGCCTACGCAAAATGGAACGATGTGATAGAATTCTGCAAGAAGAAGACGAAAAATCCGATATTATCCTTAGCCGAAGGACTCGCCAGGGACGGCCGTGAAGAGGACCTTGTCGAGCTGATCAACTATGCTGAGAAGAACGGCTACCCCTATGACAAGCACCTTCAGCGTGTGCTGGTCACTTATTACGCCCAGAACAACCGAGTCCCCGAGACAAAGGAATGGTTCGAGAAACCACTCTCATCGGGAAGTCCGTCAAACAAGATTATACCCCTGGTTGCTTCTTTTGCTGCCCGCAACAACCTGCAAGAATGGGCGATTCCTTTTTTCATTGAGATCGGTAACCAACTCAACGAGAAGCCGGAGCAACATTACTGGGATAGCCTGTTGCAGGCGATTCTCATCATTGGTAAAGGCTTACCAGAGGTGGAAAAGATGATATCCCACATGGACAGTTCTCAGGAAGCCATCAAGACCACCACGGCCACTATTAACAGCCTTCTCCGAGCTGCTCTGGGATTGAACGACTCGTTATTAACTGAGGAGATTCTCTCGCTTGCTACAGACAGGGGTCTCCAGCTGGACGGCGAATCTCACCTTATCCTTATGGAGATGCGACTTCATGCAGGCTATCTACCAGGAGTTCATGCAGCATACAAAAAAGTCACACACCACGAGCCCTGGCACGTTCAACCTGATCTCTGGTGGGATTTCGGTCGACTTGTAAACGAGTATATGATGACTCTCACGACGCAATCGACACCAAATTTCAAGATCATCGGAGAGATTATCGAGATGTGTGAGGAGAACCAGGTACTCCTTGAGCCAGAGACAGTTGCTTCGCTGTGTATCCGATTCTTGGAGAACGAGCAGCACTACGAGGTTATGGACATATTATCCGTCCACTCGTTCCAATTCAGCGCAGCGGAGCGAGAGGTCATTCAAGATGCATTCACTCAATTCTGTGTGAATCGCGAAACTAGCACTTCACGAGCATGGAACGGGTATCAGATTTTACGGCAGTTCTTCCAGGATCTTAGCTTTGAACACCGTGTACAGTTGATGGAGGCCTTTTTTGAGCGAAAACGTCCAGACATGGCATCCCATGTCTTTGGCCACATGCGACAGCACCGAAATAGCGACTACCACCCCAAGCGTGAGACATATATATCATGTTTTGAGGGTCTATCACGATGTCCAGATGAAGAGCCTCTGGACATCGTTCACAACATGCTCAAGATGGATACAACAGTTGAGCCCAACACCCAGCTATATACCTCTCTCATATTAGCTCATGCGGCTTGCGGGAAGACGACCCAGGCAATGGACTTTTGGCAAGCGATCACAGCCTCCCAAGAAGGACCTTCTTATGCCAGTCTAGAAGCTGTGTTCTGGGCTCTTGAGCGTACGCCGAATGGTGCAAGCCAAGCACACATCATCTGGAAGCGGATTAAAAGCATGGACATTGATGTGCCACCGGTAGTATACAACGCATATGTTGGTGCTATTGCTGGCAGTGGAGAGGAGGCAGGGGTTAAGGATCTTATTATGCGAATGAGCTTGGCGACTGCGGGCGAGCCAGATGCAATGACGTGAGCTCCAATACCATCCTCCTACTGATATAACACATCGCTAACATGAACTAGACTGGGCATTGCTTTCAATGCTTTACCAGGGCAGACGCTGCAATCGAATTTCAAAAGTTGGGCTCAGGCGAGATATCCTGAAGCATGGGCTAACCTCGAGTCCAAGGGTAAGCGACTCAACAAAGACTCGCTGTGCCAATACAAGCTCAACAGGGTAATAAGAGCTTGAGTGTATCACAAAGATTTTGCATAAAACGAAGAGATGTTTGGATGTAGACAATTGTATCAATATGTTACATAGAGGTTGAGGTTGTTATACATATGACCAAAAAATAATGACCACGACATGAATCATCCCAGACAACAGAAACGCCGGCACAGAACAAGTCGTTTTTTCCCTTTCTAAATACGACTGGTCTACTTGTAGCGTGAGAAGAATTGGTCTCGGAGCATCTCAGGGTGAGCGTGTACGCTGGGGTAGATACCCATGCCCTGTACTCGGCGAACCATCTTGGCCACCTTGCGCTGGTTGACGGGCCGAAGACGTGTAAGATTGGAGTGATTGATCATTCCAGAGGTTGATGTGAAGTGCTCGATAAGAGAGAAGTTCTAGGCGAAATGTCAGTGTGTGGAACAAATGGTTGGCATACAAACGCACCTTGTACATATCAAGAGGGCTGATTCCAAGAGCATCGATAACATCGTTGTTCCGCACAGTCTTCTTCCTCCACTTCTGCATCTCGACAGGGCTCAGATCATGTGGCGAGTAGACGTCACCAGCCTCCCATCGTCTGGGCATCTGCTTGAGGAAATCGTTTGACATCTTCTGGTTCTTGAGAAATTCCATCTGCGCCGTCTTCTCCATAGTGTACGAGTTTGTCCGCGTCTTGAATCTCTCTAGGAGCCTCGCAGCAGCATCTCCTCGAGCTCCTCGGACAGCTGGCCCCTTGCTGTTGCTGGCATTTAGATTAGCAAGACGGCTGGCGTGTCCACCGGAGGGGGGTTGTCGGCCGGGAGCTGCTGTAGCTGCTGTGGTGGAAAAGGGACGGATGACGCTGCGCGCAATCGTTGAGGCCGTCAAGGCCGTCGGTAGTTGAGGAGGCATTTTGGGCGGCCGCAATTGAAGCCGTCGGTTGAATTGGCGGTTGAGAGACTCTAGAGCTGATTTTGGTGATGTTCAACCGTTGGAGGTTTTTCGACCAAGCGGAATGCGGCGGGGCAGATTCCGCGACTCCACCCAGATCTTATCGTTTTCTCATCCAACCTTAAACTTTTATATCGCGAGACATCAACGACTGCATCTACCAACAACTGCGCCGACACATAAAAACCCCCATCAAGCGAGGATTACGGAGCATTTAGTACTTGGAGGCGAACAAATACCGCGATCATGGTCCGAAAACTCAAGCATCACGAGCAGAAGCTCCTCCGAAAGACAGACTTCATCACATACAAATCCGACAATGGTCATCGCGACAAGGCCGTCATGCGACGGTACATGATCCAGAAGCCCGAGGACTATCACAAGTATAACCGTCTCTGCGGCGTAAGTCTAGGTCACTTCTATTCAAGGCGCAGATTTATTGTACTAACAATCGCAGTCCCTGCGCCAACTCGCCCATCGCCTTTCCCTTCTCCCTCCCGAGAACACAACACGCCGCAAGCACGAAGAACTCCTCCTCAACAAGCTTTACGACATGGGTGTCCTTTCCAGCGCCTCTAAGCTCTCCGCTGTTGAGAACAGCGTTACCGTCAGCGCCTTTGCGCGCCGTCGCTTGCCTGTGCTGATGATAAGACTGCGCATGGCTGAGACCGTGCAGGCGGCTACGAAGATGATTGAGCAGGGCCATGTGCGTGTGGGTACAGAAACAGTCACTGATCCTGCGTACTTGGTCACAAGAGGTATGGAGGACTTTGTGACATGGACTGTGGGCAGCAAGATCAAGAGGAACATCATGAAGTACCGCGACCAGCTGGACGATTTCGAATTGCTATGATGTGGCTATTTGGATGGCACAAGGTGAAAAGGGGAGAGGAGGAAAATGCATGGGCAATTGGGAGTTTGGGCGTCTTTGTATGTGTTCTTCTTTGGAGGATTCCGCCATGATGGTTCAAAAGTTTGAGAACAGCTCTATTTGCGATAATAGACTTTCGGTCAAATCTCGACGCAGTGTTTTTGTTGTATGGGACGTACAAGTGTGACAGATGATATGGGCAGCTCCTTTTGGTTTTCCAGACAATGCTCTCCGTGTTTCTGCCTTGACAACCCCCTTGGATCAACCAAAATCTTACATGGATGGCGTCATGAACGACATGAGGGCAAGCCCTGAGCCATTGTTCAGAGATCTTCTTCGACAACAATAATTGTGTCGGGCAACTCAAATCTCAAATAGAGGTTGGTCAAGATAGCTGGGTGTAAGATAAGCCAGGACCATAATTCTGTTCAGAAGAGGCATGTTTCCAGGATCGGCATCTGCAAAAGTCCCCCCACACCCTGCAGAAACAACATCATGCTACACCACACAATTTATATACTAAACGATATAGTGACAATCATAATTGCTGTTGGGCGCCTTCGGCCCCGCTCGGCTCCGTATCCGGGAGGCGGAGAACTTACAAAATGAGCCGAGTCCCGTGTGGGCGTCTAAGTCGAGCCTACTCTATATAAAGCAATTCTTCTTCCTTACATAGCGCCCGCATACGCATGTTTCACGGTCTCCGTGCTTAGCTCACTGTGACTCATTGCCCATCATGGCAGTTCTTTCAACCCTCAAGGAGCTCGTGGAGTGCCTCACTGGCCCCTATCTTTTCATGGGAATTGCGATGCGTTTCCTTCCCGGCACTCTTCTCGAAGTTATCAGAAACAAGGACTTCCCAACTTTGTTCTCGCCATCCCGCTTCAAGGATGTTTGGTTCGGCAACATCTGGGCTTTCATCGGGCCGCAGGTAAAAGCCAACGCCGAGAGCCGTGTCATTCCATTACTCGAAGGCCGTGTGAGAAACGGCCATATGGGAGACGAAGTTGTTGGAGAGCCCATTAACGGTGTTGTGCTTGAGATTGGTGCGGGGACCGGAATGTGGGCAGATGTGTTTGCCAAAGTCAACGTTGGAGTGGACAACCAAGGAGATGCTGATGGAGAATTGAGGCGAAGAAAAGGAGACAACGGTTTGACTCGCGTGTATGGCATTGAGCCAAATCCCAAGTCTGCAAAAACTCTGCGAAAACGAGTGAGGGAGATTGGTCTTGATGGTATTTATGAGGTTGTCCCAGTGGGCATTGAATCTCTCAACGATCCAGAGGCGTGGGATGGGCGCATCGAGCCAGAAAGTGTTGATTGCATCGTCACAATTTTGTGTCTCTGCAGTATTCCTGAACCTGGCAAGAACATCAAGTTTCTGTATCAGAGTCTCAAAAAGGGGGGGCGATGGTATGCCTATGAGCATGTGCGCATCAATGAGAACAGGGGCGTCCTCCTGCGTGCCTATCAATGTGAGTCAGTCATCCGGCCCAGAACAGCAATTGCTGATAACGATAGGGGTTACTGGTCTTGTGTGGTCACAGGTCATGGGGTCGTGCCGCATTTGCCGATCGACAGGGAAATCGTTAAGAGAAGCCGGGCCATGGGAGAAGATTGACCTAGCACAGCCTGAAGGGGAGGCAAGATTTGGTATTCTTCCCCACGTTGTTGGAACATTAACCAAGTAAGCGAGTGTCCATAGTATTTCACGACTACCGGAACCATGTCGCGGCTGGGAATCGAAATATGAGTTATGCATTATGGGTATCAAATCGGTGCGCCAATGCCCGTCACAGCTCGTCATCATCATCGTCATCTGAGAGAAATATCGAGGTTCTTATACTCGACCCCTGAGCCTCCGTCTTGATCTTCTTCTCACCCTCCATCTTGGTGTCAACAGCCTCCAGTTTTGTAGTCTCCGTCTTCACCAAAGCATGTTTGGTGTCATCCCCCTTGGTGTCTTCTTCTTTCATGGTCAGCTTAACATCCTTCTTCTCATGCTTGACCTCTTCTTTGGCGTCGATGTCGTGCTTAGTGTCCACCTGAGCAGTATCTTTTACATCATCCTCTTTGATGATGCCTTCTTGTATAAGCTTCGCAGCTCTCCTCTTATAAAATGTGTCTAGACAATTTCTCCTTGCCTCTTGACTCCAACTCTCCACAACAAGTGCAAAGTCTGTTGCATTCCTGAAGCCAAATTCTCTGGCCATTTCGCAGAAATGTCGGAGCATTACTTCTTCAGGAGGGTTGTACATGCTGTGAAGGCCGTTCCCTTCTTCGTCATCACTCTCCGCAAAAAGGGCGCTCTGTCCATCAACATCTCCAGATGAGTACGTCATCATGACAGCCCGTCGTGAGAGTTGCTCTTCGACTTTGGACGTTCCAATTACCTCACTATTGTCGTGTGTATACTCGACACCCGCAGAAGTGAGGATCGCTTGGATCGCGTCGCTCTTTGGCTTTTTAGCCTTTTTGGATTCAATCATTCGTTGCTGGTTCTCTGCTGTGAGCAGAGTGGCAAGCTGACTCATACCACCATCCTCAGCATCAGTTTCTTCATTCTTCACCACCGCAAGGTCCTCTCCATCCTTGGCCGCCTGCTCCATGTTGACATCCACAAGATGCACGCCCGCCTTTGCTTCGGCAATATTTGTCTTGTTCACAATTTCCTGCAATAAGCCACTATCGTTATGGTAGGTAAAGATGTTGGCAAGACCAAATATTTCACCCTTTCGATCAGTGTCCTGTTGGACACCCTTGAAGTAGCGACGTTCAGACGATGCAGTGTAGCCAATGTTTGCTTGCTGCTGTTTGTAAATCTGACGCGCGTACACAATCTCCTCGACTGTCCCGAGCGATATAAGGCGGAAAACCTCAACATCGCGAGTTTGGCCGATACGATAGGCTCGATCCTGGGCTTGAAGGTCATAAGACGGATTCCAGTGAGGATCAACGATAACGACTTTATTCGCAGATGTGATGTTGAGTCCCACGCCGCCAGCTTTGGTCGAAATAAGGAAGACAAACTGCGTCGGGTCGGAGTTGAATGTGTCAACAACTTCCTGGCGTTGTTCATAGCTCAGGGAGCCATCCAAATAGCTAACAGTATAGCTCGTATTGGTGAATAAATGCTGGAGGATACGAAGAAGTCGCACACTGTGAGAAAAGACAAGGACCTTGTCTCCATTTGAGTGCCAGAATTTGAGCAACTTCTTCAGAACTTTCCATTTTCCACAAAACTCGGGATTAACAAGATTCTTAATCCGATCCCGATTATCGTAGACATATTTCCAGTCCTCAGGCAAGCAAGTTCGAAGAGTATTTAAATCCGACTCGTGTTTCCCTTCCAAGTCGGTGGTTTGTGGCACAAGGAGAGTAAGATGATTTGCCATCTTTTGCAGCACGATCATGCTAGGGAAAACAATGTTCTGCCAGCGTACGCCGCTAGAAAGAAGGCGATCACAGCACCATCCTCTCTTCTTGTCTCCACAGCAAGGATCAGAAAGACTGCGAAGGAGATCGATGTCCGCGCTTTCCAAAAAGTTCTCGTATGCTTCCCTCTGGAGATCTGTAAGAGGACAGAAGACGACTCGGTCGGTCTTCTTGGGTAGTTGCTTCGCTATGATGGACTTCATTCGCCGAAGGAAATACTGTGGTAGCAGATTGTGGACCAGTTTATCAGCTGTTATTCTTGCCAGGCTGAGCTGAGCTTTAGTTGCGTCGTGAGACTGGCCAACAGTTAGGGGCTTGGTGACTCTTTGTGTCCATTCTGCCAGAGTCCCGAAGTGTCCAGGGTTAGTCCAGTCCAGTAGTGTCCAGAGCTCTTCGTATCGGTTTTGGATCGCGGTACCAGTGAGGCCCAGGCGACAAAGCGCATTGATCTCATTAAGAGCCTTGGTAGTCTCTGAGTATCTGTCTTTCAGCCGGTGGCATTCATCAGCAATCACTGCATCCCATTGAACCATGTTGATCGAGCTTCGGCTGTTCTTGTATGTGTCATAAGTGGTAATCGTGACTTCGACTAGCCCTGCACGGGCAGTACTCAATGCGTCGTCCTTATGGGATCCATGGAACAGGTCAGTATGCCACCAGCCCCAACGATCTAATTCGTTCTTCCAGTTCACAATAAGAGACCCGGGGCAAATAATCAATATTCTCGGATACCACCTGTCGGGAAATTGGCGGATTTGTCTCAGCCGCTTAGCATCACGCTCGTCGCCAGTCTTGCCAAATGCAACTGCTAGAAATGCAGCAACTTGCACCGTCTTTCCGAGACCCATGTCATCTCCCAGGATACCGCCTTCTTGGTAGACAAACTTCCTGTGCAGAAATGAGACGCCAGCGACTTGATAATCTCGAAGATACTGTGCGATCGACGCTGGGATGAGACCTGCTGATTGGGGCAGCTCGATATCTTTGTACGGTCGTGAAGGTTTTATGCCACTGCTTTCACTGAACCTGGGTCGCTCTTCCAGCTCCCTGAGTCTTCTCGTTTCTTCGAAGTGAATCCCCGAATAATCAGGAGGCACCATAAGAGCATTATCGTGGTGAAGTTTTCTCTTAGTGTCAAACTTGCGCCGTCGCTCGATCAGATAATCAGGTAAACCTGTGAGCTCGTAATCATCTTTGGGTGCTTCGACCTCTCCATGTGCATCGTCCCCTTTCTTTTTGCGAGTTGACTTTCGCCCGCCACGACGCTTCTTGGGCTTTGCTGGTAGATCTTCTTCGTCTCCAGTCCATTCTACCTTCTCCTCAATGTCAGGGTCAGTATCGTGTTTTCTTTTTCCTGCGGTTTTTGTAAAGGATGAGGTGTCACCCTCAGACTCCGAGGCCGTGCCTTCATCATCAGGTATTTCTATTACATCTGGCGGTGCAGTAGGCATAACGAAGAGTGAGGTCAATGGTGAAGTACACGGTATGAAGAACGCGTGGGGACGCGTTGTAGCGTCATAAGGAGCGAAAGCACGTGACTATAATTAAGCATTTATGCATTAGGTACCTTAAGGTAGGTATGCCATTCTTAAGCTGACCTCGATTGCCAAACCCGCCGCCACGCTCTCAACAAACGGCTTAGAGTTGTGTTTGATGGGATCAATCTCAATCGCAAAGCTAGATACGCGTACTTGCTATTCTAGTTCTTGTCTTTTTGCGGACAGTCAAAATGCCCAAGCTGAAATATCAGCTCCACCATTGTTTCTATTTGGATCCATTGAACGAACGCACAGCCACAGCGATCGCCCATGATGAATCCGCTCGACAATGCCAAATGATCCTGAGTTGGTAACCGTGAGTTTAGTGATCCTTTTCCTTTTCTTTCTGGGACTTGACGACGGGGCTACAAAACTGCAATGTTACCAAAGCTCCAACATCAATGTAAGACAAGGCAAACAATGCCAAACATAACCAAATTTGTACTTTGGTGCAACTGTTTTCATCTAATCAGTAACTAGTTTGAGTTTGACGTGTCTTGAAAAGTGCCCGCCTATGGATAGCGCATTGTCCGTCGAGAACAGGGGACCCATGTCACACGCATCTGCCGATGCAAGTCTGTACAATGGGACGAAGAGCAGTCACTTGTTCGCTTCAGCTTCAGCTTCAGCTTGATGTCGCGGAGAGCAAGTATTGAGGTAACGGTAACATTGACGTGTTAAGGAATTGTTGGATTGACGGGTATCGAATTAATTACTAAAAAGCCCAGTGCATCTTTGCATTGAGAGCCAATCCAACATGCGCCTCCATCATGTCGTGACTAAACAAAGGAAAACAAGAAACTTGAATCGCGCCCATGCCAGTCGTAAAATCAGCATCCAGCGCCAAGCGCGGAACACCGGCGTAAGGTATCAAAGCGAGGAAAACAATCTGCACAGCTCGTCACAGCGTCGTCGGCATACAGCATGCGCCCGGATTGCTCGGCAGCCATTGGTGTCTTGGCCTTGGCCGTCAGACAAGGTGTTGCATGGATAATGACAACCGATGGCTGACCAGTCTTGGGTAATTAGAAAGCGGGGCAGCCGTCATTGAAGCGATCCGGGATGCGCCGCAGAGCTGAGGAGCGAGGTGCGAAGAGGCTTAGTACTTCAGAATGATGTACAGAGCGTGGATGATACCGGGAATGTAACCTGAAGCGGAACGTTAGTAAACTGCTGAGCAATGTGCGAAGGGACGGTCAAGGGATGATAGGTAAGCCCGAACCCGCGGAGGGGTCGGATGCGGCTGGATGATGGAGGTTGGGATGAGGAGAGACGAGAGGAACGTACCCAAGATGGTAAGGAGGATGTTGATGAAGAAATCGGCACCGCAGCCACGCTCGAGGAAGACACCCACGGGAGGGAGGATGATGGCAAGAAGGATCTTGCAGATATCGCTGTTAAAAGAGTGTTAGTAGGTATAATCTTGGTGATTTATTTGTTCAATCAACCACAACGACTCGAGTGTCTCTTCCTGAGCTACCGGTAGTCATGTTGCGACAGCCCTAACAGCGGATCGCTCGGGATGACGTCGCGAAGTCGAGTGTGGTTGAAGATGTCGAGCTGAGCTTACCTAGCAGTGAAAGGCATGTTGTCGGTTGTGAAGGCGAGTTATTACTCGAAAGTGTGTATAGTAGGTAGTGGAAGTGGTTGAGAGTGAGAAGATTGGATAGCTTCGTTAGACAGAATTTGTATGGGATGTTAGAAACAAGATCTTAGTTGCGAGGGAGATGGTTTGTCTTTTATACAAGGCTCCGTGACAAACGGGCGGGCCAAGGACGGGCATGGCATCACATCACTCATTACGGATACACACCCATTCTACCTTAGCAGATAATCACTGCCAAACCAATTTCGTTCCGTAGCTTCCAACTTTCCCTGTCCAAGTAACATTAAGCGTCCGCGCAACCTCAACCGCCCTTTTCTTTCTGGGCACTGCGTCATCGACTGACTAGGATGAGGCAAGCCACAGGGACGACGAAGAGGAACAGAGCGTGGGCCAAGCAAAATGTGCCCTGCTTTCTCTTTCTTCCCACCACCTGACCTTGTACTCGGGTACATGAGTTTACAAGATTACCTAGCAGTCGGGTGAGCCCGTCCGGAAAGAAAAAGACAATTGGTTACCTCATAAAGCGCCAACAAATGCTACGCTGGACTGTATTATAGCATCTAAACTGAGAAAAAGAAACCAAATATCTCAATAATTCTAGAATTTCATATTTCTTGAGATAATTTCTGTATCAATCTCTACCAGTATCTGCTTGATATGCTACAGTAAGCAATGGGTATAAGTGAGCTCGCTTTTCTTTCCATCACCCCGGCCAACTTGTCACGGAACTGACAAGGTTTCTCGGGCTACGTCATGAGGCGAATGCCGCAGTGTGGCTGGGGCGAGCCTCAATCAATCGCCAATTGGACTTGATCTTAGCGAAGTGGTTGACGATGTGAAGGTTTCGTTAATCGCTGTGGCTGAGTTATCGCAATCCTTCATTCTCGATGCCAAATTCAACCTCGAATCTCGATATAGATCTATGTATCATGTGCTGTGGCCACTCTGAGCCTCTCTGATATCGTAACTGGTGGTTCATGGTTCGAGAATGGATGTTGATGTTATGCAGTGTGCCTGACAAGCAAGATTACCTGACACCCAATTGTCGTAATCAGCACGTTACTGGGCGACTACCACTAAAAGATGCCGAGTCTACCGACTCCCAAGCCCTGGCAACAAGGTCAATTCAAAATGCCCTGCCTGAAAGGGAAACATGATTGTTGCTAAAATTTTCTTTGGTCATGCTCTGGGAATAAGCGCCCGAGCTGGCCTGCAGGTTCTAGATTAACCTGATTTTGACGTGGCTTGTCATGGTCCCCGCTGGCTCAGCTTGGCTCTTGGCTGGTCAATCTCATGTTTCAGAAGATTCGAGCGCACGCGTCAGTGCCAAGCATGAACTGAAGTTCCAAGCCCTCTATCACGGCCTCACCGGCACTTGCTAGGTGGAGGCCAAGAGAGGACGAGTCGCCAGCCACATTTCGACAAGTTTCTGTAATCTCTCTTCCCTTGCGGTCTTTTCAAAAGAAAGCGTCACGATAAGGATGCGTCCGTCTCAAAGTCTAACTTTGAATTATGATCTCAGAATATGATACGATGATATCAGTACGGAGGTCCCTACCAAAAGTCCTGTCCTGACCCCCTGTTAAGCTAAGGAGGCCTAGCAGGGGAGTCCCTAGTCGGTACTTAAGGATACAAGAGATATCTTATCGATAACAGAATTAGCGCTATAGCATTATAGTTATAGTGGATATAGGGCATAGTTAGTAGAGCTTCTAGGGCTGATAAGATAAGACTAAAGTACTGAAGTACCTAGCTAGCTTTTAATTGGTTGAGTCCCTGTCTTATAAGCAGGGGGTCAGGACAAGACTTTTGGTAGGGACCTCCGTATTAACACATCAATAATCCGGGGTTGTACTCCGTAGAGTTTGGCCCCAGCAGCTGTGCCGAATATGCAGGGTTGTGGAATACGGTTCGCCCAATGGCGATCAGTCCTATAGGATTTTCGCACTGGCAAACGCAAGCCGAGCATCACCGTTCTCTATCCAGCTGTTCCAGTCCATGTAGTCTAGGTAGTCAAAGTGTCAGAACAGCGTTCGTCAGGCTATTGAACTTGGTGCCGGCATTTCCATCAGTTTTGAGACAATGCCATCCTCTCATATGTCAGGTAACTTGGCAATTATCAGTGTTTGTTCCACCAGTAACCTCTGAACATGGCCTTCTGAAAGGCCATCAACAAATGAACATGATGCCTCTACATACGTCCGATTCGTCCAACCATGTATACCAATTACGCCTGAGCCAAGTTAACTAAAACGACCGCCAAGGGCAGTTGATTTGGAGATATTGAGGGAAAACTAGTACTTTCGTATGCTGAGACTTCATCTGATGGTGTCGTAACTCGATCGACTCCAGTATAGTGCCAAGCATACAGAAGGCTGTATGTAGGTACTAGACGAAAAAAACATAAATAATCCCTAAATCAGCGATCTAGTATAATTTCCCAACCCGATAATATCAGTGTTCATCACATAAATTCTGCAGCATGACGACGATATGGAAGACCTTGATCTAGGACAGGGTATAGGGTATTTCACATGCACTAGTTACCTCATGTCATGCCCAGGTAATGAGTATTACTGGTACCTCTTGAAATAGAGGTATGGAGGAAGGTACCTTTAGCAATAGCACGGCAAAGAGGCATCTATTTACTATGGCTATGAACTCGTTTTTACCAGTGAAGCAGCGGCAAGCCAATGCAGTATTCATTATTATGTATTTTTATCGCTGTGATAATCGGCGATCTCATTATATCAAGCTTTTTGCCATGGTACATTACAATGTACCTAAAGGCATAAAACCCAGTCTACCTGTTATACGAGCATCTTAGAACAGGGCTAGTGTTCTTGCCCAGGAACTAATGGCTTATTCCTCCTTAATTTCAGGAGTAACTTCCCAGCGCTTTCCAAAGAAAACGGTGCCCAAGATCTGAGATCCAACGATATATCCAATGTAAGCACCGACAACAATGGTAACGGGCCACTTCTGCCACTCGCGATCCCAGTCGAGAGGAATGGGAACAGCTCCAAGCCAAGCCCCAACCACTGTTCCAATAAAGCCGCCAAATGTCTGGTCAAATGGAGCTGATACACCCACCACAGCCTGGAGAGGCACGGGGTCGGAACCACGCACGTAGAAGACAGGATAAATCGCGAGGACGGCGATATGTGCGCAGCACAAGAATGTATGAGGAACGTGTGTAAGGAATGGCGCGCCAAAGAGGACAAGGAGAAGATGAAGAGCCGGTGTCAGGATTAGAGCTAGGAGTAATGAAATAACGGCGGTCTAACCATCGACATTAGTTTTGTGGCTTCCACACACAACATATATACTTACAGGAATAGCCTTTGCCTCCCTTCCATCTGACTTCTTCTTCTCACCAGGACGAGGCTTCTTCGACGAGCCCGAGGATCCCGCTGGTGGAAGACTTAGTATAAGATAGACAGCCTGAATGGCAGCAACAACTGGGAGGCCAGTCTGAAGAGTCGAAACGGGATCGGCCACCAGGGCATCGAAGCGCCAGTAGAACAGGCCAGCGAGCAACAGCTGATGAGCGACTGATGCGGGCAAAGCGGCAGGAGAATTGACGAGCGGAATCGCGGGCACAGCGGCCTTGGGCGCGGGTTGTTGGGCGGCGGTCCCGCTCTTGACAAGTGTTGTCGACATGGTGACGGGGTCGACAAGTGGCATTGACGAGAATCGTAAAAGGAGTGTGTATTGAGCAATTGCTCGTAGCTTGTCTCGTCGCGATCGCCAACAAGGTGGTTTAGCTTAGCTTGAGTTGACAAGCTGTAGCTGGATACCAAATCACGTTTTAGGTCACATGATGATAAAAGCTGGCCGAATGTTCGGCTCCGAAATTTGCCTCCTCCGCGCCGTTGCCTCATGGTTTCAAACACCGTGACTCCTTTGAGCTAGAATTCTCCGAAAGATGTCTACCATGGGCACGGGAATAGGTAGACTAAGAATAAACCACGGGAACGATTGAACCAGAACCGGCATCGGCATCGGCGAGAACCAGGGCTATCATGGCATGGTTATCATCATCTGGATCTCATGCGATCAAATCTGGGCTGTCCTGTCAATCTGGGCCAGAACCTAGAACGTGACTATAAACGACATGGGCATGTGCATTTTGGGGTAAGAATGAGAGCCTCGTGAGTGGTTGAATGACTATCATATCATGGCAAACCCTGGAGTTATTTGCAATCCAGGCTCACGAATGCAACCGCTTGCTCTTCGCCGTTCCCCGGAAACAGCGCAGGCCATTGCTTCCACTGGGATCTAGAAATTCCAAGATCCTTTTCTGGGATCCTTCAGAATCAGTCGATAACGACGAAGTCTTGACGGGAGAAACAGGGTGTTGGTAAGGGTGTGCCAATTGACCAATCGCCAGCGTCACCGGTCCCCGCCGACCAAATCAGAATCGCACCACAACCGCCCTCGACGCCCTAGAAATCGTGCCATGCACCTCTGGGCTGTTGTGCTGACTGATAGTTTACAATGAAACATGATTGGCCAGCTGTCAAAACACCCTCTAATACCCCAGGATCCAGGTCTCTACAGTGGCATGATGGTCGCCAAACCAGATGAAATCTGACCACAATGGATGTATCCGGCTGCACGGGTTCTGGGAGGTCGCCGTTTGAAGGAATCCTTGACCAAATTTGTGATCTTTAGTGAAAAATGATCGACATCGCAATTCTGTATAAGAGGATGCCATCTACCGTTCCCAAAGATAGTCTCTTCTCTCACCATCATCAGTATCTAAAGCATCAACAGAGCAATAACAACTCTCCACTCAACAAACATCTTCACCACTCAAATCAACTCTTTAGGTATATTACTACTGGGTTTTCTCTAAGGACAACTTGAAATCGATTCACCTCCAAAAAACAACTCAACTCAACCAAACTCAATCAACATGTCTCCCATCGTTGTTCGATCTGCCGCCCGCGCTGTTCAGCGCCGCCAATTCTCTCTCCTCACTGCTATGCGAAACGCCGGCCGAGCCATGGAGTCTCACCCATTCGAGCGTCTTCCCCTCACTCAGCAGCCTGCTAAGCCCGACTACGCCAAGATGTTCAAGCGAGTTGGAAGCCAAGCTCTCTTGTAAGTTGCTCTGACATCCAAGCATTTGCCAATCTCATATCAACTAACACCGTCTCAGCTTCTTCCCTGGCTTCGCTGTCATCCTTGGCTGGCCCCTCGCTGCCCAGTATGCCTTCGATGGTAGACTGTAAAGGATAGATATACAGAAACACCCAATCTCTTGGATAGACACCGAGCAAGACTCGACGGTACCACTACTCGATAAACACATGCATGCATGGATACTTGGATATTGGGACCAATTGTGACAATGCCCAGTCACTTGTATATAGCATGGAAAGGCGTTGAGGTGCATTGCAGGAAGGGTGCTTAAAGCAACCCATCTATGACTACATATGATAAATTTCTAGAACCATATAATTCCATATGTTATAACTTCAAAGTTTTTTTTTTCTTTGTGATCACTGCCCATTGTCTCCAATATTCACAGTTTATCTTAGGGGCCCCGCTTGATATTCAGATTACATTACATCACTTACACGAATCGTCCCATGTATGATGCATCAACGATATGGGGTACTTTAGCGATCGCTATCCTTGAGAACTCTATCTTGCAATGAAACGACTCCCTGGCAATATCTCATGAACCCCCCAAATATGCCGAGTTATACTCCGAATGTCCCTCTGCAGATTTATAACATAACCGCTTCGACATACATTCTTTGAATTGTCTGTCACCCTAAGAAAATAGAAAACTTAGGTAAACCTACATAAACGTAGGAAACTTAGGCAAATTTATTATAAATCTACATAAATTGAGGTAAACTTAGGCAAATTTAGAAAACAAAGGTAAATTTACTATAGACTTAGATAAACTGAAGTACGCTGAGGTAAACTAAAGGTAATTTGGGTAAATTTAAGTAAACTGAGGTTAGCTTATTTAGTAAACTTAGGAAAACTTAGAGAAATTCAGTATAGACTTAGGATGCCTTTAGATCAGTATACTCTAAATTAGCTCTCCGTCACCATCTTCGACAAGGTCGTCGTCCTCCCAGTCAATTTGGGCAGCCATCTCCTCTGCTCTTCGCTGAACCTCTGCTAGACCTGATAGCTCTGCCACATAGTCCTTCTCTTGAAGTGCCTTCTTCACAAAGCCCCATCCATCACTGCGGTAGGCATCAAGAATCTTGGGGCTGCATGCGCTGCAGCAGTCGTAAGATTGACCGCGGATGACAATGTTCTGGAATGTCGATACATAGCCCCTTATTTGATGCGGAACCAAACCCAGAGGATGATCAGGTGGATCTCGCTCTGGAACCACTCCAGGAGTTGGCTGTGGTGCTGGTGCATCTTTGCCTAGGGGGTGTTGTAACAAGCTTGATAGAAGTTCGACAAGAAGGGCAGACGCAATCGCTGCAACACCGGGTCGAGTGACAGTACATTGCTGATCCAGGGTCTGGTCCTTTTGAGACTAAAAGAATGTTAGATGCGGCCTAGGAAGTGGAAGTAGAAGTGGAAGTGGAAATGGAAAGGGAAACTTACATCAGCAGGGGCGACGACATCGTTGCAGAAATAGCAACCAAGCGGTGTTTGCCCTTCGACATGGCCTTCAGAACCATGTCGCATAACAACATACGAATCGAAGCCCAGGGCAGCGTTCATGACAATCTTTCCTTTGGCCTTTCCCATGACCGTTGGCAGCCATCGAGACTCTCTTGAATCCATGAGGAGGAAGATGACATCGTGTTCGTCGATAAGCTTCTCCAGCTTTTCGTATTCCTTCCTTGTGTTCGACTCGTCTATGTAAGGGTGGCCGAGCATAGGAACAAACAGCGTGTGTCCTTCACTATCTACGCCTGGGAAGATTTCCTTCAATACTTCCGCAGCTCGAAGTGCTTTTGGCTTTCCTCCTTCGAGGCAGTCTTGGAAGTTGAACAGTGGCTGCCGGACAGGGTTAGAAAATGACACTCGCCCGTAATCCACAAACGTTATCTTCCGGACGCCCCAACCCATAAGGTTTCTCGAGACATAACTTCCCAGCGTACCAGCGCCAAGTAGCAGGCACTTCGTGTTCTTGATCGCATCTAAGTCGAGCTCAGGGGCGATCCTCCATTTCATGAGCTTCAGGTTCAGGTCGACAGAGCCGTCAGCCTGTCGTACAGGATCCATATACTCTCCTAAGTTGACTTGCTGTGCCTGGATTTTGCCATTATTCGACCGTGCCCAGCCAGTAACCTTGGGCATTTCAGTGATCTCCAAGTTCTCGACTGGATCCATCTCGATTGGAAGAATGACGCTGCGAGCTTCGTGTCTCTTTGCATGGATGTCTCTGTAGCAGATCACTTTAATCTTTGTCAGATGAAACCTCTGTCGGATAAGGACCAGGAAGTTTCTCAGGGGCCATCCAGGGCCTTCTGGGTACGTTGAAGGATCGACAAACCCAACATAACGGTCCCCCTCAGCCACCTGGTCGAAGAAACCATTCTCATACTCTCGCAGCGATGCAACTTCCCATCGAGGAAGTCCCTGTGAATCCGGATCATCTGTATCCTGATCTTCACCGTGTACTTTCTTGACCAAAAAGAAGCCATGCTCGCGGGAGTCGACACTGTACCTCC
This sequence comes from Fusarium xylarioides, assembly GCA_013183765.1. Classification (NCBI taxonomy): domain Eukaryota; kingdom Fungi; phylum Ascomycota; class Sordariomycetes; order Hypocreales; family Nectriaceae; genus Fusarium; species Fusarium xylarioides. The sequence continues at coordinate 46,210 of SRZU01000073.1, forward strand.
AAGTTCCTACCCTTTCAACAAGTGCCGTACTCTCCTCAGGGCTGAGACGTTCGGCTGGACCGGATCGCTTCCACGAAGGATCGGAGTGCAGAGCAGGGAAAGCGAACCAGTACATAAACTTGTACTTTTTCAGGTCCGCGTATGAAAGTATGATGAATGACGAGAGCAGGGATGGAACAGAGTAGATACTACCATCTTTGATCGCATCCCAGATCTAGAGTTGTCAGCCATGCTCCAGGCTCGGTGGGCTTGTAAATACCTGTCGGCCAGCAGTCTTGAGCATAGCAGGCTTGTCTGTATTCTTGAAATCCTCGAATGTATTGACGTTCCTAATGATTCCCTCGGCCCTCATTGTCCCAAGAGGCGGACTGGGCGCATTAGTTCTGCCATGGTCAGAGAAGGACTGTGCATAAATCAAACAGCGGACCTACCTGCTACTCGTAAGGGCATTTCCTAATATCTGCATGCGGCAGCTGGACTCTGGTTCTTCCAAGCGGGGTTCGTAGAGACCAAGAATGCTCCGCGCTGAGTCGTCGAGCTTGTCATGCTCAAGCTTCGATGCAAAGAGCGCCGAATAGAACGACAGCTCGATCTCTGAGACGAAAGGGGCAAATTGCAGAGGGGCTGCCATCGTGAAGGTTCCAAGTTTGTGTGACGCTGGTGAGGCAGGCCTTCAGGTGGGTTCAAGGAGGAAGTTTCGTCCCAGCTGCTGATACCTTAGGTACTTATTTATACTTCTTGGTTAAGGCAGCAACTGCGTCCCTGAGGCAGGTAAACCTTATGATTACCTTATTGATGCCGACCTGTCATAGGATTATCACTGTTTATGCTACTGTTATTTATATGGTAGCTAGAAACTCTTGTGAGATTGAGTACAGGTTCGATATGTCCTGTTGCTTTTTTCGTCGCTACTATAGGTGGTCGAGTAAGATAGGTAGGTAGACTTCTTCTTTTTTGGACGTGCAAGTGTCCCTTTGAGGGTTCGTGAAAGGTCATCGTTGTGTTATGGAAGGTTCACCTGAATGGATAAGATGACCGTCACTGGTGGCCTTGAGTGGAGCTCCAACTTAGGTCATACCTAGGCAGGTATCAGCTAGCAAGAAAACTTAGGACCTCTATTCTAAGTGATAAAAATGTTTAGGCAACTTTAGTGTAAACTTATGAGGCCTTTGGATTAATATTTTTATCACTTAGAGTTGGTGTCCTAAGTTTTCTTGCCTCCCCTTAGCCCCACCGCGGGGTACTGGGTATGTCACGTCACGCAATGCGGCCATCGTGCGTGTAAGTCCGGGGGGGCATGTAAAATCAAAAGGAACACGGCAGTATTAATAGTATTCCACTATCGCCCCCTTAAGTATATCGTCATAATAGAGTCATGGACATATCTATATAGAGCGTTGTCATATCCATACCTCAGATCGACGCTATGGATGTCATCCCGTTGAAGATTTCCCTGCTACAATGATGCGAAGGTGCCGACCAAAAGCAACGAGATATCACCGTCCGTAATCCAGCTTCGAATTTTACCGAGAAAAGGAGATCGATATTGTAAACTCCATTATTCCCTTCCATCATAAACAATGACCCTTTAGACTCATTTACCATCACCTCAGCTACGGGAGAAACACGTTCTTCACAACCAGAGACTCGGTATATCAGAGGTTATCAAGCATACACCCGTTCAGATTTATCTCCACCATTCACTTAAAGAATGTGATCCTCTTCGTGAGGACGCCATCTCATTAATGAGAGATTTGTGTCTGAAACATTCAAGGGTTCAAGCTTTCTCGGGACTGATGGAATGCGCGCTTTGATCATAACTCACAGCATCTATATATATGAAATGTCTAACCAGATCAAGATGCTGGTGATAACTCGTAAGATGGAGAAACATACTTGTCAACTTGTCGGCCGCTTTCAAAGTTGAGTTTGCGACACTTCTCAAAGAGTTCCGTAGACATTCTAGAACAACAACGGTCACAGCTGCGAACAGTGCACCCCCACACTCTGCGACGCGCTTAGAATAGTCGCCGTACGCGTTAAATGGCCATACGGAAAATCTCAACGTGAGGCATGATACACCATCCAAAGCCTGTTCCTGACTTTACCTCTACAAACTCCAGAACAAAAAACAGCATTGAACCACAGCATGCTCATCGGCGTCTGCGGCAGTAAGAACATACGCAAACTTCCCAAGTCAAGTCACAAACTCACATATATCAGGTATCTGCTCCGGCAAAAAGACGGTGGCCCAATATCTCGTTGAGCATCATGGGTTCAAACTCCTCCATCTCCAGCCACAATCCCAGCCAAGGCCGTCCAATACCTCGCTTGGAGCCGATTCCGCTTCACCCGAGGAACACGATGCAGAGTCTCCATCACAGTCTACTGACTCGACAGCCTTCAAAGGCGCTCTGACCTCAACAGCGCTCAGCACCAAGAATGGTTACCAGTCGTCTTCTGAAACCACGCTGACTCTCCGGGATGGTCCGCAACACGTGTTTTCCACAGCTGAGGAACTCCTCGACTTTGTGACGAAACGCTGGCGCAGCCGCTTTGTCACTACTGACATTCCCACGGAGGCAGTTCTAGACGTCTTTCTTCGTCGACCTTTCTTCCTATTGCTCTCCGTCGATGCACCATTGACGGTCCGCTGGCGACGGTTCCAGGACCGCGCGAGGCAGAGGCATGCGGGAGAGCCTGACATGAGTCTAGAAGACTTTGTCAGAGAGAGCGATATCCACCTATACGACGCAGAGAAAGGCCTCTCACCCCTTATCTCGCGTGCTGTTGTGAGACTACTCAACACATCATCCTCTCTAGCGCACCTCTATGCTACCCTTGGCAAGCTGGACATCCCGAATCCTGATCGTCTTCGCCCTTGCTGGGACACTTACTTTATGGAATTGGCATCCCTTGCCGCACAACGCTCCAACTGTATGAAGCGTAGAGTTGGATGTGTGCTTGTTGGCAAAGAACGCAGGGTCATTAGCACCGGTTATAATGGGACTCCAAGGGGACTACAGAATTGCACTGAAGGAGGCTGTCCAAGGTGCAATGACGGCAACAGCTCCGGAGTGGGCTTATCGACTTGCCTGTGTATCCATGCCGAAGAGAACGCGCTTTTGGAAGCGGGACGAGAAAGGATACGCGAGGGTTCTGTCATATACTGCGACACGTGTCCCTGCCTCACATGCAGCATCAAAATCTGCCAGGTGGGCATTAGCGAGGTTGTCTACGCTCACACATACAGCATGGACAATGATACAGCCCGGGTGTTTAGGGAGGCTGGCGTGAAGCTGAGACAGTTCATACCAGTGAGTACATGAACCCTCCTCCCTTCGAGTCCAGATCTGGACGAAATTCTGTCATTCACTAGTGCGTTTAGAGAGTTTGATACTGACTCAGATCTAGCCGCCTAATGGTCTGATTCATCTCGAGAAGATGGAACTTTATTAGATCTTCGGTATCTCGGCCGTCTCACCATAGTCCCTTGCTATGCCTTTGGGGGGAATCTTGAGAGAGATGCTGCATTTTGCCCAGAATGTGGCTTTTATTGAAGCAGAATACGATACTGGAATTGCTTCACCAAGATTTGATGCCAGAGGACTACGTGCTCAGGATCACCCACCTCAGTTGGCATGCAAAATTCGCTCATCTCGATCCTCCCTCGCGAGGAGGTGCATATGAGACTTTGGTCAAGGCTGGAGTTGACATGCAAAGTCACTGTACCCCTCGCTGACTCCCTTGCGAATGTGGTGTCCAATTGTCCAATCAAATAGTATATGCAACGCTCTCTCATGCAGTATCCGCCCTGTCCTGAGTCCACTTGAAGCATTGCATCGCTGCACCGAAACCTCACAGGCCGAAGTAGGCAAGCAGACGGCCCGTCGAGGTGCGTATTGCATTGCCAGCGTGGCCCGTTATTGAGGCCAGCAGGTTACCAAGCCCCAATGACGCCGAACTCTAGAACACTACAGGGTAGTCATAGCCCACTTAGCCGCAGTTATGGGAAGATGAGAATGAAGCCACTTTGCGTCATGGCGTTTGTCTGTGTCTTCCGTTTCGGATAACGGTGCGCTTGGGTTCAAATTGGTTCTGTTCTCGACGGTCTCTTATGCAAGACCAACATTTTAACGCACATGAATACCGTAAATTCAATTATCTGCATCCTTTATCCGAGCGCTTAATTTCGACTACATGCTAACTAAAGTCAAGTTCTCGAATGTGTCGGCTGTAACAAACTCTTGCTTTGTTTCATCACGCCTGAACACATCGTGCGTTTGCATCGCAACAACAGGACAACAGCTACCACATGCAAGAAATAGTTTGCGAATAGGGGCTCAGGGGTATGTCAAAGTTGGCGAAGCTGCGCTGAAAGTTGTAGACCGCTACCGCCAGAGGCCACTTACACGGCCCTTATAATATGAACTGCATAGGGGTTCATTTCACAGAGCCGCAGACTTGTGCGGTGTGCTTCAACGGCGTGCTAGCTGCAGCGATGTTCCATAAAATATGCAACCAAGTCAGGCGGTCAACAAAGTTGGCACTGATGTTGTGCACAGCCAGTTGCATCCCCTGTCTAGTGTAAATATGCGAGCGCGGGGGATGCATGTGAGAGGATTGAGTTGAGCTGATCTGTACGAAGGATGCGGACAATGAAGGACCTTTCATTATGTTAGTGCAAGCGACGATGATGATGCTCCGTGTAAGTCGATATGTGAGTTGATCTAAAACCTCCGATCAAGAAGCACGGAGCAGCAACGGTAGAGGCAATGCCGATTGATGGCCTTGATTGGCAGTTGATTAGATGGGCGACATGCGTAGCTTTTCGATTTGATGCGCTTTGTGGTCCCTCTGGCCTGTCTGGCCTAGGCCCCAGGCTTATGAGCAGGGCTTTTGTGCCTCGTCTCGTCCACACACGCCCAACAACTGACGAGCGCACACAATTGAATTGTTAGCGCAGTGCCCTCTCGCATATAGCGGGGGCCACCCCGGACTCACTCATAAAAAGCGAGATGACATGGGCTGGTTGGCATAAAGAGCACAATTAGAGCTCAAATTACCACCGTCAGCTAGGGGGGGAGTGCACAAGAGGATAGGGGAAGCAAATCGTTTGTTTGTTTTGATCAGAACGGGAAGATTTCCTGCGCGTCATGAGAGGGGCCGGCGTATCGGGATGTAGGTCAGGACATGGTTGACACTGATGCTGGTGCTAGCCTCGAGGTGCCTGTGCCCGATGCGATGAGCTGGCCTGGCCTGGTATGGCCATGTCATGACTGCTACTGATTCTGCTAGTGGAGGCAAAGAAGGCCTGAACAAGAGGGCCACTCAGCGGCTGTAAAGAAGAAGAGAAAACTCATCCATTGGAAGTGGCTGGTATGAGGAACTCGCTGGGTAATAAAAACTGAGCTGTACCGTACCTATTGACTAGCCAGGGCTGACGTTGTCTCTGTTGTACAGCGTGTACAACACAACTCACTCACTTGTTCAAGGTAGCCCAGTCCTGTACGAAGCAAGTGATGGGACCCGGGATAAAGCATGCGCTGAATGGTCTGAAGGGGACGGGAGCCAGCGAACGGGTGGGCTCTAGACACGGCCCCAACCCCCCGTCCCAATCGTATCTTGCTTTGGACTCGCTGCAACCTGCGAGTGCCAGTGCGAGTGCCCGTGCTGCGACCTTCGATCTATCTTGGGACAGTTACTCCAGCGTCTAAGTCGATGTTGTCCTACAACAACTGCGACCTCAAGACTGACCAGCAGAAGCGCTCGTCTTTTCTTCTCCATCGAGAATAGACCTCATGCCATTCCACCAGAATTCCATGCCATGTTAGAGGCGATCTTCAGTCCAACGGGCGCCATCCCATGCCAACTGCCAGTGTCATGGGATATCCCCTGGCTGCAAAGGACAGAGAAGTCCCTGGGCCTGAGGGGAGGTCTCAGGGGTGAGGTGGCTTACAATGGCTTGAGGAGCGTCTGAAGGACGGGAATACCCCTGAGCACTGGCGCTGAGAGGCGCCCAGTGGGGTATCGACGAACCAGGGCTTCGGATGTCCGACTTACATGTCAGTCTCTTGAATAAGATTTCCACATGAACTTTGGTGTTGATAGAGGCGAGGCCATTTCAACCTGGATGATGTGGGCAAGATAGAGCCAGAAACTCTTCATAAGTGGGTAATTCCTATTGTATTCGTATCCGTATGCCTCTTTCTTTCTCGTAGACGGAAGAGATGCTGGTCAGTCTGAAGTTTGAGGTTGGCTTCAGATACCACTCCAGACTCTCTATCCATGGATATATCGTGGCCCTCACTTACAAGAGTCCTAGCGCAACAGGCATGGAGCCTCAACAAGTTCACAAAAACATTTAGTCACAGGCACCGTAGTTTTCCCTGACGATCAACGATCGTCGTTATTCAATAAGTCGGTTGTCCTACCTACGGGTGACGAGGAGGAAGCATTAAGACATAGAGAGAGAATCTTTGGATATGACGGAGCCACGAAGGAATGTGATTGTTCCGATGAACGTGCCATGATCGATGAGACAGAGAGATCAGTGCTACTCTACCTGTAGAGCAGAGTAGAGTAAGAATCAGTAGCTAGCTCAGAGGCTTGAGATGGAACATGGACGGGCCATGAGCGGGTTGAGTTACGGGGACCAGCTCCCGGCGCCATCCTTGAAGGAAGCCACTCGCTAACAGGGCCAGCCTGGAGGGCGTGTTAGTGACTTGATTGCACCCCTGGCTTTTGTTTGGAGAAACGCGTCTTTTCGTGTGACACTATTCCCCTTTAGGCAAACGTGTAAACAAATGCGTCACTTGTCGCGCGCCTGTACCCCAGCTTGTTGTTTTCCAGCCTCTTTAATATGACGAAGAGATTTTTGGATGGTAGAGGACGAGTACGGATGCACAAAACTGAATTTGCCTCCCTGATGTAAAGTACGCGCGTTGTTTTCCGGTTATGATATTGACTGGTCTAGTGATTCTCCCGTTCCTCATCAATTGATATATTGAATATTGCTTGAAGACGGGAGGCTTGTAGACAACTGGAAACCCCCCACTAACTCAGCCTGAGCCTACCATTTTTACAGTACAGGGCATGCACCAAATCGTTAGCCTACAGCGCCAACACGCGCCATCCCTGGGCTCCCACGCTCCCTATCCCCATCCGTCTATGGCGGCGGGCCCTCTCTTCCAACCACTCCAGGCTGTCTTGTCCATCCTCTTTCTTGCGCACCCTCCCTTCCACTCTCATCCCATCCTGTCTGTCCTATCTCTCACTACCTTAGTATTTTGTCACACCCTCTGGGTCTTTTTTTACTTGCAAGTCAACTCTGGTCTGCACCAACTTTCCGAGTGCATACCAGCCTGACTTACCACTACCAGTCGTTGTCCTTTCGACCTGATATTCTGAGTCACCAGACCCCAGTTGGAGTATCCACGTTCTGCCCTGAGGAAGGGTTCTTGGGTTTCAACGCAGCCACACGAGGGGTATTGTACACGACGGGGCAGGATAGTATTATTGCTCTGAACTCTGCTGCTTGTGGATTCAAACAAACCACAAAAACAAAAACTCGACGAGCAAGAGCAAAGTAAAAGCAGAGACAAGACCGGACGACAACTGCAGGGACAATTTGCTTTTCATTAGCTTCTTCTTTACATACACACAACTTTGTTAGTTTGTGTCAGGATCATTAGCCCATGCCCGTTCACGAGCGCCATGGTCCAACTGCCACACCCAAACTAACCAACTAGTTCACCTACCTAACCTAACTCTCTTGTCTTCCCGTTCGTCTCTTCAACCCGCCCACCCCCAACTCCAACCCGAACGTCCATCTTGCTTGTACGAAACACGACACCACCACTACCTGCAGCACGACTGATCCTACGACTGCTTAGCAGTTCCAACTTCTACCAACTTCCCTCCTCTACTCAACCTCAAAATTTTTGTTGTCGACAATAACTCATATTTACTCAACCCTCAACGCGAACTCACGTCGACCCACTCTTATCTAAGGTATCTATCTGGCTGCCTTGTTGACGACATCACCATTTGGGCACTTAAACGGAAGCCTACACTCAACGCACTTCTGCCTCCTGCCTCCCTCACTTTAGCGTCTGATTACTCTCAGTTGTCGAGTCATGATATGACCTTCAACATCCGAGTGAGACTGGCATAGCTTTTTGCGATTTGTTGGGTATCGCGTCCAGCTGCTTCTCACATCTACGACTTGGCCATTTCACGCAACACCGTTAACGGCTTGCACATTTGGCTCACCAACGTCCGCAACCTTTATTTCACCTACTGTATCCTTCACCGGTCACTGTCTCGCACCAGCAGTAAATATCGATAAGGCCTAGTTATTCAACTGTTTATATCCATCAGCCTTACTGCGTCATCTGCTCGCGCATCACCGCAGCGCGCAGCACCTCGCAACCTCACAATGTCCTTCTCGAACAGCAGCGGTGGCACACTCGCCCTACCATCACCAACCCACGCCCACCACATCGACGTCACATCGGCAGTTCGCACTCTCCGACGCTCTATTTCACGATCACCTTCCAAGTTCTTGACGCGTTCCAACTCCCAAAACTCGCTGAGCCCCGAAAGCCCCCACCAAACCTCACCTCAATCGCCTTGTCGTCGATTTGGCGCAACGCCGCAAAACCAACAACTGCTACCGTCCCACACTCGCTCAGCACCTCCTCATATCAACGGTGCCCCGCATTCAAACACCTTTACACCTTTCCGCCCCAGCGTTAGGCTCTCGTTGCGTTCCGCCAAGGCCGGTAAGACATCGCCCTCAAGACCGTTGACACGAGCACGCGCATCTCCCAAGAGCCCTCTCAAGAGGGCCCTCAACATGGCTCCCGATAGCGGCAACTCACTACCAGCGGTACCTTTGGCTTCGGTTATCGATGCATCAGGGCAAGAGAACAACGCTCTGGGAGCTACAAGCCCCATCTCTGTCAGCCCCGTCAAGCGACGCAGCCTCACACTCGACGTCGCTGGATCTTCGCCGACCTCGTTTCTCAAGTCTCTTGATTCCAACAATGACGGCCAGATGGTCCCAAACAACGGGTCATTAAAGCGCAGCGACGCAACCATGAATCTGGACCAACCGAGCCAGGGAAGCCCGGTGGCTAAGCGACGGAGCTTGCATGGAATATCGGGGCTGGGCCAGAACGAGGACCAAAATATCTTTGGTGCCAACACGACATCTTCACAGAGCTTCTATATACATGAAGACTCATCTACCGAGTATGAGATTGCGGGTACTAGCGGATCACCATTCCGCGATCCCGTCCCCTCACCAACACCTGCGACGACGAATGTTCCTAAGAGGTCATCGTCCCTACGTAAGTCAACTCTACAACAAAGATATGGGGAGCGAGGATCTTGGGGAAGACGATCCGGTGAACGACAGCTGGCTCAGATGAGCTCCGAATATTCTCCTGTCCGAAGTCGACCTCGCCTTTCTCTGGACCAATTTGTTCCTCCTCCCGTGCCTCAAGAGAGTCCCTTTGTTTCTACAACGCCGACCTCGAAACCACCACCCACTTCTTTCTTTGGCGACAAGGCCCACCAACCACATCCTCTATCGAAGACACTGACGACATCGTCTTCAGGAAACAGCCTAACCGAGGAAGCACCTATTTATGCTCCAGTGGCCCGGATGCCAGATCGACCCAGACCTCACCTTTTCTCACGATCTCTACCTCTTAATGCGACACGACCTACTCGCCCAAATGACATGTCCAAGGCCATGGCGACACCCAGCAACTCGCAGTTGTGGGTGGGCGCTTTCAACTCTAGTGGTCTTATTTCCAAGGTCAACCGAAACCCCGAAGAGGATGCCGACAAGAAGATGGCCCCTCCCGATACACCATGCAAGAAGCACTCTAACCCGTTCGCTACTTTCCCTCCACCGGCTGGGAGTGCCATGAAGAAGAGGGGTAACAACCGGAATTCTTTTGGCGGTCTCCCTTCCACCCCCTTCGGTAACAGTACAGCCAGTTTTGGTAGGCCAGGAAAGGGTATGTCAATATTCCAGCGTGGCAGTGCTTCTAGGAGTGCACGTCGCGGTAGTGTCCTTAGCCTGGATGGTGACGAGCACAAGCTCTTTGGTGAAACGATTGACTTTTCGACACCCATGGAAGGCGACGCTCCCCCTACTCCAACCAAGAACACTTTAACTCCCAGCCTTAGCAAGGTTAGCGAGTACTCATTCGAGAGTCCCCATGATAACCACAGCCCAACTGCCAACCGAACATTACACTCTACTACTCCGGTCCTCGGCACCTCTATCCCTCGAGAAGCAACTTGTAAGTCGGAAGTCCCAACAACGGACGGACCAGCTGGAATAGTCGACAATTCAAGTCGGCTTACCGATGCTGGACGTCTGTATTCCCCATCTTCGCATCTGCCTCTATCTTCGTTCGGCCGTTCCAGGGCTCGACGAGGATTACACTCTCCTTCTCCACTAAGCACAGTTTCTTTGAGTCATTCTCTCAGCTCTCCTCATGAGACATTTACTAAATCGAAACTCTGTGAATCAGCCAGCCCTCTTGATGGACGACGAACACCGCAGACGCCACGTGAGAGTCTGTTGCCTCTGGACACCAGCCGATTGTCTATTTCACAGATTGGCGATGGCTTCTCTGATAACATGCCACCTCCCGTCACCCCAACAGCAGGACGGGACTTGCGATCATCTACCAGCCTCCTTGTTACTCCCGTGAACGCCCGTACTAGTAACATTGACATTGATGCAAGCCTATCCTCCCGATTTGACAAAGTTGAGCAGATTGGAAAGGGTGAATTCTCTGTTGTCTATCGTGTCACTCAGGCGGACCATCAAATGACATTTGGCAACCTCAGTACAACCCCGACAACAAGCCCCACCAAGGGCAGAGTCTATGCTGTAAAGAAGAGCAAGCATGCGTTCCAGGGACCGAAGGATCGGGATACAAAGGTCCGAGAGGCCGAGATTTTGAGGACTCTTAGCTACTCTGAGCATGTGGTCCAGTACTTCGATCACTGGGACTACAATAGCCATCTCTATATCCAAACAGAGTATTGCGAAGAGGGTACCCTCGACAAGTTCCTGGGTACTGTTGGACGAGGTGGACGACTAGACGACTTTCGCATCTTCAAGATCCTCCAGGACCTGTGCTTGGTAAGTTGTAAACCACTTTGCTGCTCTATACGTACTAACATTCCAATAGGGCCTGAAAGATATTCATGATTCGGGTTTCATGCACCTGGATCTCAAGCCGGCCAATATTCTTGTTACGTTCGAAGGTGTTCTCAAGATTGGCGACTTCGGCCTAGCCCAATCCTGTTCATCTGCCGAAGGCGTGGATGTCGAGGGCGATCGTGAGTACATGGCCCCTGAGATGCTCAAGGGCAAATCCTGCCAGTCCGCCGACGTCTTCTCTCTTGGCCTCATCATCCTTGAGACAGCTGCCAACGTTGTCCTACCTGACAATGGCCCTACGTGGATCGCCCTTCGCTCTGGAGATCTTTCCGAAGTACCAAGTCTCACTTGGAACCCCTCTATTGAAGTTCAGCGAGATGCCACTGGTAACCCTACCGAGATAATGCATAGCGATGATTTCACAAGTGGCAAGACGCACGACCCAAGCAACTTGTTTGGCCCATCCAAGCGATCGGAACTACTGCAACCTCCCGAGTTTATGGTTAATGCCACCCACAACAGCTCTCTTGATTTGATTGTACGATGGATGACAGCTCAAGAGCCCAGTGAGCGGCCAACTGTGCATCAGGTTCTGGAACTTGAGGGCCTGCAGTGGGTTGGCCATCACCGCGCCGCACCGGCAACTGTTTATGAAGGAAACTGGGGACCCGATGAGGAGTTGATCCCTATTTCCATCGCAGAGGGTGGTGACAGTGACACAGAGATGACCGACGTCTAGAGGGAATTACCTGGTTACATTTCACTCTGGATAGCACTGGAGGTCTACTGAGAAGGAGCTTTTTGTGATTTTTATGGGGAGAAATACGCCGGAAATGATGTTGGACACCCTGGCTCGGACTAGGAACATAGCACTCACGGCCAGGAGGAATTATGTGCTCTGACGACATCTACATTATTTGCTACTACGACACGACACGAATACCACGAGGAATGGAAGCCATTAGCGGGGGATTCACTCCCATGGCGTTTTGTTGAGTTCTTTATTCAACCTTCGATTCGGAGGCTGTCGCTACTAGGCATGCCACGACTGTTCCCCGGACCGACCTTTTTTTTTCATTTGTCAACTTTTCTTTGTACGCCACAGGGAGCGAGAGCACGGTTTGAAGAATGTGCCCCTCTCAGGAAGATGGCTTGAATATTTTGCGTCTCAACAACGAGACTGCGTGTACCAAAATACCCCGGAAAGCATTAGACATGCTGTGGTTACAGCGCATATTGGGTGGGAGTAATAATCAAAAGTTCCGGCAAACCTCTGCAGGATTCAGCAGAGAGGGGCAACAGCACAGGACACAGCATATGGAGGAGCCAAAAAGAGACGGTTGTCTTTCAGAAATGATTGTATCGAGTCATTGGAAGGTGCAGGATTTGCTACATGAGACGCTGGAATATTGTAAATTATAGTAATGGCTCTTTTGAGCAAGCATACAAGCAAGCATGGTGGAAGGATACTTTACAAGCCTACTGCCGAAGCAAGGCAGAATGGGATGGATTGAAAGGTCACTGGATGGGGGAGGGGAGCTTGATCTGATAGCTGCTGATGATTCTGACGACGAAATGGCATGAACATGATACGATCAATTCATAATCAACACTTCGCTTTGTCTGTGTATCAAGTTGTGTGTGTATGCGTGATATCCAAAAGCCTATGATGCTGCAGCTCTTTATCATATCAGTCTATCTATAGCTCCTATGCACGACGTAATACATCTAATGTTATGCCAACGCCCTCCAATAACTGCCGTCTAAGCCGGGGCTTTACTAAGACGGAATACATTACCCACCAGACTTTCAGCTTACATCTCCGCAACTAACCTCAAACTTATATCTGATCTCACATCAGCACCACATATACACTAAAAACACCTCAGCTAGACAATGGCAATCCCCACGCTACTACCAGGACAGGCTGGGTTGCCTAGCACTGAGAGCACAAGATCGTACTGGCATCACAAACCCTCTGAGAAGCTCCTCGGGCATCGCACCACAGCAGAGCTCCCTTCCACAGCTGATGTTGTGGTCGTTGGCAGTGGTATCACGGGGGCATTTGCAGCGAGAGAACTTGTTAAGGGGGGCTCTAAGAATGTGGTGCTTCTCGAGGCAAGAGAGGCCTGTTGGGGAGCTATAGGAAGAGTGAGTTATGTCTACTAAGAGTCTTTTATACGGGATTACTGATTGCCATCAGAATGGTGGTCATTGCCAGCCCCTTATTTACGCCGCCAAAGCTCCAGTCGCTCAATTTGAACTTGATACCTTTAACTTCCTGAAGGACCTTGTATCAGAGCACAATATCCCTTGTGACTGGGAGACAGTCGGAGGTGTGCACCGCGTCCCTTCGCAAGAAATCCTCGACATCGTGACCCGGCATCTAGACCGTCTAAAGAAAACCAACCCTGAGCTTGCGGACGACATCAAGGTTATAACAGATCAGGAGCAGCTGAAGAAGCTGCGAGTTTCAGGGGCATCTGCTGCCATATACCAGCCCAACGCGGCTAAGCTATGGCCGTATAAGCTTGTTAGCTGGGTTCTCGAGAGTCTTCTTGAAGCGAACGACCCAAGCGTCTTCAATCTTCAAACAAAGACGCCCGTGGAGCACATTCAGTGGATTGATGACTCGTGGGTTCTCCACACCCCTCATGGCCAGATAGCAGCCGAGAAAGTCATCCTAGCAACTAATGCTTATACCTCACACCTTGTCTCAAAGCTATCTGGGTACATAGTTCCCGTGCGTGGTCAAGTTGCTGCTCTCACCCCTTCAGATGGCAGCTCACCACTGGAGCATAGCCACGTGTGGTGGACACCAGATGGAGGAGACGATTATCTAGTCCAGAGACCTTCGGGTGAACTTATCACTGGCGGTGAGAGATTAGGCTCATCCGATGGTCAAGTTGGACTATCGCGGGACGATTCGATCGACCCAGTTATAGCCCAGCGATTGCGTGCCTCACTTCATGAGGCCGTCAAGCTAAGGGAACCGGAAGAATCCGAGGACACTTCTCTTCAAGATACTTATGAGTGGACTGGCATCATGGGCTATTCGAAAGATGGCTATCCGTGGGTTGGCCAACTACCCGCTTCTCTAGGCGGTGAAGATGGTGGCCTCTGGCTTAGTGTTGGTTATACGGGGCATGGTATGCCAGTGGCAGCGAGATGTGGAATAGCGGTTGCCCAGGAGATATTGGGGATCGCCGATGGCGTGAAGCTGCCAGCCCAATATCGAATTGATGGAGGGCGAGTTGACAGGGCTCGAGATATGAAGATACCCTCAACACTGTTAGACGAAGTCATGATGATGATTAGTGACGGAAACTGAAATATGTCTCATGGCAAGGGTCATGATGAGGCCTATGTGTAACGATTAATGGAAATAAAGTTATGCCTGGAAAAAACTATGAGAGATGCTACTGTTGCTTGTTGAGACAGCCTCTCTTACACTTCGACTTTTATGTAAACGTAATGATACAAGTAAACTCTGCTCAATCTGGTCCTAGCAAGAAGAAATCCTTTTGTCACAGATCGTGACAGACCTTCTTTATCGACTTGTCCGTACTTCACAGACCATGGCGTACGCAAAGAAGTCTATGATTTGCGAAGTGATGCAATATATTAGCTTGCGCGCCCGTCGCCGCCGCTGACCTACAGCTTGGCGCGCACCTCAAGGCCGTTGCTAACTTCGCGTTTTGCTCGCTCACGAAGAGCCTGACGCAAGATCTTGCCCGACTTCGAGTGACAGTATGTAAGCCTCGAACTTGCAGTGCCTCTTACTGAGAAGGATAATAGACTTACAGGAACTTTGGGGATAGCGTCGACGAAGACCACTCCCCCCTTAAGCTGTTTGTATTTGATAACACGACTAGCCAGCCAGTCTGCGATGTCTTGTTCAGACGTGTCTGTTGCGTTTGCTGATTTGACGACATAGGCTCGTGGGAGCTCCTCACCGTTGACCATGACCCCAACAACTGCAGCGTCTGCAACATCTTCTCGTTCAAGTAGGAGAGACTCGAGTTCAGCTGGAGCAACTTGCATGCCTTTAACCTTGATCAACTCCTTGACGCGATCCACGATATGAAAGAGAGATCCTTTTGCGTATTCCTCCACATATGCAACGTCCCCGGTACGGAGCCATCGAGTGCCCTCAGAGTCAGTGACGAATGCGCTTTGGGTTGCACTTGGGTTTCTCCAGTAGCCACGCATCACCGTAGGACCCGTGATCCAGAGTTCCCCTGGGGTGTTTGCAATCGTAATCTCCTCTCCAGTTTCGATATGGACCAACCTGGCCTTGGAATCTGGCGTCAGCTCACCAGCCGCAGAGCTGGGAGCTTTGTTAGGGTCCCACGACAATGCGGTGCAGGTTGCTTCAGTCATCCCCCAACCTTGCCGTACTACTGACTCGCCCCCAGGTATCATCCGGGCTATCTCGCGTTGTGTATCCTTCGCTAATGGGGCAGCACCGGATGCAATCATGTCAATGCTACTCAGGTCGGCACGGCGTGCAAGTGGGTGTTTCGACATAAGGACAAGAATAGGGGGAACGGCCAGAAGCTTCGTGATGCGGAAATTCTGAATATGCGCTAGCATCTTAGAAAAATCAAAAGAAGGCATGATATACACAGGAACGCGCTCGCAAGGGAAGCTTGTGATGAAGTAGCCTTGACTAAAGGCGTGATACATGGGGAGGAAACACAAGGCAGCAGCACGTTGACGGCGAGCTTCGTAGTCGGGATGGAGTTTATGGAAAAGAGTCACACCGCAGCTATTCGCAACATGATTGTAATGCGAGATCTCGACACCTTTCGGTATTCCAGTCTAATGTTATTAGCTTCGCGGCACTTGTTCAGGGTCAAGACAAGGTTGAAAGAATGACTTACAGTGCCTGAGCTGTAGTTGAGAGAGCAGACAGAGTCATTAGAATCATTTGGCTCAGTCCATTGGAATCTCTCGCCCTCTGGCCTGGATGCAATGAGCTCTGTCCAGTGTCGACTGCCTTCTCTATGTTGTGTCTCTACAGGTGAATCTGGCCATGTCGAATCCAGCAAAAAGACTTGTGAAGCTTTCATACCAACCTGCGAGGCAGCAGCCAATGCCACTTCCATGCCACTCTCCGCGGCAACGACGAATGTCGCCTCGCTATCTTGAAGTTGATGGGCCAACTCTCGAGTGACATACCCAGGGTTAGCTCCTGTGAATATGCCCCCAGCCATCCAAATGCCCATCACAATGGTCGGGAAGAATAAGCTGTTACTAGCGAAGAGGAGAACACGATCACCTGGCTTAAGACCATTGTTGATAAGACCGACGGCGATACGCTTCGCAAACAATCGAGCTTGGTTGTAGGTGAAATAACGTTGCTCAGGGTTATCAGCATCGATGAAAGCCTTCTGATCCGGCAATGGCCCTGAAGGCGAGCCAAATATCCATTGTTGAATTGAGCAATTAGGAACCGACACCGAAAATCGCGATTCGATTGGCATGGTGCGATGTTGTCGACAGACAAAGTCGAGATACCGATGTTTCAAGAGGGATGGAGTTCAGTATAACGGGCAGTCAGATGGAGTACGAGGTTCTCTTTGTTTGTAAGATGGAAAGAGGTCCAGCTCGGACGAGTCGCAATTGCCTAAGGTACCAAAGACTCGAAGTATCAAGCCAAGCCAAGCTGAAAACCTCAGGAAGGAGGTGTGCCATCTACCTACCTCCTTGTGTAGTTCATTTAAGATCTGGCGCTTTCCAAAGTGGCTCTAGAACTAAGATATTAGGTAGGTAGCTGAAAGATCCTAGCTCTTAAGTTAGTTCGTTAGAAACAAGGGTCTCTCACTCTGAGATCGAGCCCGACGATAGAGTTGAGCCAGGGGCTATCGACTCACGATGAAGGATGTCACCAGAAACAAATAAACAAAGATTCAATAGTTACAACCGTGGCTGAATTATTGACGCGAACAGGCTTAATATTATATACATGCACGAACTGTTTGTACATGCTGTAGTTCCTCAGCCTTTTCCCAGAGAGTGATGAGGACGCTTAACTAAAATTAGCTACACTCATTACTGGATTCCAGCTCCCTTCTCTGTCCCCGCCATCTGAAACCTACGACGACAATAATCGACATCATGTCAATGGCCAGCAAATTATTTGCTGGGTTTATGCGCCCAGCTCAGTGAGTTGGCAACTACAGGACCAGTTGTCATCGGTAGTCCTGTGTTATGAGCCTCCAGAATCACAGCATAAAGGTGGTGATACCTCAGCACCCAATCCACTGTTGATGTCTCATCGCCAGAAGTAAGCCTCTAGCCGAACTACACAATTGTGCTTCCCCAAACATCAAGTGGAAGGTTCTGTACCAATGCGAGGTGGCAAAGTTACCTGGACTCGGGGTTGTCTTGCGGTTAAAGAAGGTAAAACAACAAAACCATCTTAAGCTTATATTGCCTTGACGATGTACCCATTCGTTAAACTTCTGCACGTGAGGTAGCGAGCGTAAAAGCAACTCTTGCGCATACAATCGAGTATGCTGCAACTCTTCGGTTGTCCCACCTGAAATATCATGTATGAAGACAAATCTGGTAGCGGGATGGCTTGGGTTTCGGTTGTTTGACGAGCATCATAGAGATCGACGTGTTGGATCCTGCTTGTGTGCCATATGTAATAGAACGAATCCAATTGGATCTAGTTTCGAGTTGAAGGCTCCAAAACGAATGCTGATCATCGTGCAACAACACTCGCCTTACAGCAGGTTAGGTCATATGCTATCGAAATTGATTCGTGATTCACAACATGCTCAATGGTTAGATACACATACCAAGAGGGATGTATGGAGATTGCGCACAAGAACAGAGGAGCACGTGGTACCACCAAATTCACGAAACTTGTTTTCATAGCAGTTATTTGTAAGGGTTGAAGACAGAGGCTATGAGTTGGGGGGATAAGTTTGGTCAGCGAAGGGGGCTGCAGAGCTTCTGTTAACACATGTTCATCAACCCCAACGGCCTGTGGTCTTTGCGAGAAAGCTATTCTTTACGGGTGTATTCGATTGAGTCGAGTCGCCAGTAAAAGATTAGCTTATTGCTTGGTCACATCGGTGGCCGATTAGAGCTCTTATGTGACTCAATCAACGATGACGGTTTCTGGAAATGTTCATCATCATAAGTTAACCATGAAAACTTCGATGATTGAGCCTTTCTGAATTCAAGATGAGGCAGCTTGACATAGGCGAAGTAAATGGAAGAGATGAGCTACAGGTCCACCTCCACTTACACCTCATGAAGGACGATACACTCCATTGGCCCACACCGGGACGGCTAAACCTTGGGCCAAACAAACCAATCATCGACGTTGATTTTGCAAGCAGCTCCAACTCGAATTGTAATGCTCGCTACGACGGCGACACTTTGACAAGATCCGGAACCGACGACCTTAGAAGCCCTCCCGCCTTCGCGACGACGCCCACTCCGCTCGCTCAGGAAAATCACCACCAAACTCTTCACAATGGCGAGCAAGCTCACTCCTCTCATCCGCTCCGCCATCCGGCCGGTGTGCCGGGTTGCCCGCCCTCAGTCTCGCGCCGCCTTCTCTCTCACAGCCAGCCGACGAAGCGACACGCTCATGGTGGTAAGTAGGCCAATTGGCGCTGTCAATTGCGACCCTGGACCATAGATCTGCCATGATCTATCGGCGCGCAATTACCTAGCGATGAGAGCCAACTTGTCTGACCTATGGACGTATGACAGCATCGAAATACCGAGGACAACAACCCCGACATCCCCTTCAAGTTCAACGAGAAGAACCAGACCGTCATTGCCGAGATACTCAAGCGATACCCTCCCCAGTACAAGAAGGCTGCTGTCATGCCTTTGCTAGACCTCGGCCAGCGCCAGCACGGCTTCACCAGCATCAGCGTCATGAATGAGGTCGCTCGTCTTCTTGAGATGCCTCCTATGCGAGTGTACGAGGTTGCCTCCTTCTACACCATGTACAACAGAACTCCCGTGGGCAAATATTTCGTTCAAATCTGCACTACGGTATGTCATTTTCCCGCATGAAGCACGCCTTTGTCGGCTGCAATTCTTCACGCTAGTCTGGCAATGACGATTAGACGTCATTGAAGATTACCGAATACTGTTAAGCACAACCCACTAACAATTGCACCAATAGACACCTTGCCAACTTGGAGGCTGTGGATCTGATGTTATCGTCAAGGCTATTAAGGAGGAGCTCGGAATTGAGCAGGGCCAGACCACTGCCGACGGTCTCTTCACCATTCTCGAGGTCGAGTGCCTCGGTGCCTGCGTCAACGCTCCCATGATTCAGATCAACGACTACTACTACGAGGATCTCACCCCCGCCTCCGTGAAGGACCTCCTCAAGTCACTTCGGGCCCAGGCCACTGCTTCCGACCCCTCTACTGTCAACGTCCCCAAGCCTGGTCCTCTCAGCAGCCGAGACACATGTGAGAACAGTGCTGGTCAAACAAGCCTTAACGCGGAGCCCTGGGGAACCGAGACCACAAGGGCGGACCTGTAGAATTATAACATTATTATCTTTGTTTTTTAGTTCAATAGCAAGAAATGCAAAAAGTATCCGGCGGGAGGAGGCTTAAACTGTACATAACATCATGTCAAATGCTTCCCCAGGTATAGAATGCGCGGATTCTCGTCAATAGCAATATGATATGCTGTGTGAAGTATTGTGTCTGCATAGGACTTTGTTTCTTCGTTCCATTCGTTCATTTGATGCAATCGCCAAAAACATGTTACGCCAAAAAGGAATACTACATCCATACCAACTACCTGCTCAGTCCCTCGACATTTTCACCTAGGAATCGCCCACACGCAAGATCCAACCGTCCCCAAGACGCTCATTGTTCTCCCCCAGACCTCCCCAGATCAAAATGCCGCTCTCCTCAAGTTCACCCATCGGTGCGCTCGCAAGCCAGCCTCTCGCCACAGGCATCTCATCACTGTTATCATCGTCGTATGGCTCAAGATCAAGCTTTGTCCACTTCCCCTCACCTGTCTTACGGCCGACAGCTTGCCACATGGCAGCGGTAACGCTGGCGGCTGTCATGCCCAGAGGCGGAACTTGGAAGGCCCAGACATCGTTCAAGAACTTGCCTGCACCTTCGTGGCCTTCTGAACTTGGGTCACGTTCGCCCATGGTCAGGACAAGATACCCGTATCCAGCCCCCGAAGTGATTGCCTCCAAAGATGCGACACTCCGGGGTTCAGGCCAGATCTGAGCTGGTTCGGCGTGGATTTCGGTTGAGTCGGTGTTCGGATCACTATCAAGAATGGTTTGCCAACCACCACGGGCGCGAACAGCGACTTCACCCTTGGTGCCTCTATCGTCAAAGGTCTCAACCTCGAGGTGGAGGAAGTCGAGTTGCCCTCCGAGCTCGCTTTGTCCATCAAAGCCCCCGAAGCGGAACAGGCGGGTTTTGCTCACACAGATGGCACTGCCGCCTCGAGCAGGGCCTGGAGCAGCCGGAAGCTCAGTCCAAGTACGGTCATGGACGTTGAAGGCCCAAATATCATTGGTGCGCTCGCCACTGGCAAGGCATCCAGCATGAATGAAGAAGGTGCCGTAGCCATCCGACTCTTCATCCACAGCATCTTCAGCAACATTACCAACAACAGGAGCTTGAGGAATGCCCGTCTTAGAGGTGTCTCCGAGTGCCCACTGTCCCCAAGTCTCAGGTTCCTTGGGCCGCTTAGGAGCAAAGTCCTGGGGCCGGTCGATCGATGTGGCTGTGTGATAGCTTCGCGGGGAGGGTTGGGGCACAATTGCACCACCTGGAACGACAGGGGCAGGGTCAAGATATGTCCATGTGTTGGAGCGAGTGTCAAAGACCCAAACACGGCCACCTTCGTTCAGAGGCCGCATGTCGGGACCTCCGCGACCACCGAACAGAAAGATACGGGACCCGATGACAGCAGTAGCATGGCCGACCCGTGAAGCTGGAACATCGCCCAATTCCGGCTTCTCTGGACCAGCAGGCTGCTTGCCTTTGGACTTGCTCTCAACCTCTTCGTCTGAAGATTCGTCTTCTTCTTCATCATCTTCTTCGTCATCCTCCGCAAGAGAAACTTCATCGAGCCTTTTCTCAATCTCCTCTTCCTCTGGCTTCTCGTCGGACTTGACTGGCTCCGGGGCCTTTGGCTGAACGGGTTGCTGAATCTCAGGTTTCTTCGGCTGGGCATCTGGTTTGGCTGGGGATGCCTTGATCTTGAAGTAGTCGGCCCCAGCCGAGGACCAAGGCAAAGTTACGACATGCATATCATTATCGACGGGCTTTCGGGGCTCGATCTCTCCGCCAAAGAGGTAAGCGGTTCCGTGGACAATATTGAGAGAATGGGAAGAACGGGGAACGTCAGGGGCATCAATGCGCTCCCATGTTCCTTTCATAGAACTCTTCTTCTGGTGAGTTGCTGAGGGAGCGGATGGAACGGAAGGCATAGGCATAGAGGGAAGGTTTTGCTGGACATTGTGGAAGAGGTCGGTGGTACGACGCTTGAGTAGAGAGAAAGATTCCATGATGATGGATTTGGGCCTGAGGGTCGATAGGTGTGAGTAATATTGGTATTTAATTGAAGTTGTAGGTTTATGTGCACATCGGCTGAATGAATGGGATGATGTAGGAGGAGAAGATGAAACATGCAAGCCCAGTCAGCGGCGGGGGAAGCTCACAGTACGAAGTGAGATGATGCTGGCGATAATGACGGGGATGACGTAGGCGCGTTTACGCCCATTTAACAAGGGTCTCTATGGATAATTATAGATCTTGGGGATCATAATGAGGCACTTATTATCGGCACCAAACTTGTTATGAGCTCGACTCTTCAATTCCTTCATGCCAATCCAAAAGCTGGGATCTTTTTGTCGATGCATGTGATGCAGGCCATGCTTTGCATTGGATCTGACGGGCTGAGCTTGCAGTGGACAAGACGGACGTTGAAGGGACCTGCGGGGTACAGTAATAGGGGACCTACCAACGCTGTTTAATACCTCTTAGCTTGGGCTAGGTAGTCTAGCGGCGGAAGCTGTAGAGCTTGGGCTCAACCAAGACGTTGTGTAGAGACTGTTCTCGATGGTCATTCTCTTCTCCTCTCTTAGATCTCTTGTAGATATCATATCGAGTCGGATAAGTCCTGCGACATAAAGGGAAGCACCGAAGCCTCGACTAACTACCAGAGAGAATACTACCAAGTGGCAGTGCGAGCTAACAAGCTGACATCCATACCGCATTGAAGCGGAGCTTCAGCTTCAGCCCCAGAGGCTCGAGTCCTGTTGAATCTCGATTGTCCTAATCGTGAAGAGGGCAACTGAAGATTAGAGGGTGGGATTAAAAACGAACAAGATCAAAATAAACAGCAGTCGAGAAACAAAGCATTGTTTTGTCTTGTTATCGATTCAACTTCCAATTGACGCCCAGCCCATTTCAAGAAGCAAGGATTATCACCCCCCCCCCCCCCCCCCCCCCCCCCATGTCTCAATGCTCTGGGGCCATTGGCTGTCCCCGAAACGGGCAGATTTCCTCTCAGACTCTGGGCGATGAGATGCAGGTGAAATGAGCAGCTGAAGCGGCAGATCGCCAGCGGTTTGCCAGTATCAGCAGACTGGACGCCTTCAGCTTTCATTTCTCGGCCCTCCAGGCCATATATACAGACGATTCCGACATAAAAAACGCCTGTTCATCTGTATAGTACCCGCAATCAGCCAGTCAGCCTCATAAGCCTCTCGTCTCACGCGCCGAGCCGCCAGTCTGCCTTCTGAGACGCTAACGCTCCGCACACATGGATGAGATATACCACAAGATCGCCGAGTTCAATTCACGGCGAATCGTCCAAACACACGACGTCCTCTCGTTCAAGTATAGTGAGCTTTGGGGCAGGGATGATACTGGTATTGTCGACTACCATGAAGGAGTCACTACAATACCTGATGTCGCCTCCTGGCTGGCCCTGGAGACGCGAACAGGAGCGACAGGACCAGAGTCACTAATTCTGCGCCTGATATGGCCTAAGTTCATCCTCGACGATAACTGCGTTGAGCTTCCCGAAGATGCCAAGAATCAGATTCTAGACAAGTTTGGTCTTGAGCTTGCATATAATTACTTCTCGAGTTGTGTCGCGGGCGTCAATGCCTTTCCTGAAATTGTCGAGTCTGAAGCAAACCAGCAGGCCTACACTTTTTGCTATGCGCCTAAACTTGCGTCTATATGGTCACATACTCGCTTCAGGCCACCTTCTTTGCGGCTAGGTGTCACATATGGCATGATTCTGGCTGGCGATAAAGAGCAGCATTATTTGAAGAAGCTTCTCAAGAGCAAAAGCAAATGGAGCCTTAGCACAGCAAGCCATGCCATGTTTCCTGCATTCCTCTTTGCTTTCATGTTCCATGGAGAGATTGAGGTAACGCAGAACAACATGAAGCCTGGCATCCAACAGATAGAAGCGCGGACAGGGTACTCAGACTTCAAGACTGAACGGAAACATATCGCGGCTGGTGAGCTAGGCACACTCAGCGCACAAATGAGCGGGTTCGCAGTCCGTCTAGCGAGTACAGAAAGGAAGGACAAGACGCTACAGAAACTTCTCGAGTTTGTCCAGCAACGACTGAGCCTTGGCCAAAGCTCGAACCCCGAAGCAGATGAGCTGATGAAGAACCATGTCGATGTTCTCCAGAAACGCTTGATGATGCAGGCCATGGACAGGGAGTATACCTTGAAGAGAGTGCAAATCCAAATTGATGTGGTATGTCGGCCCTAAAGAGAGATGCATCACAAGGATACTGACGTTTTGCCAGTTGAATAATCTCATATCAGAGAACTACAGCCTTTCCAACTATATCATCTCCATCTCTACTCTTCGCGACGCTGCGTCCATGAAGACACTGGCGTTTGTGACAATGTTCTTTTTACCAGGCAGTTTCATTTCGGCCCTCTTCTCGACAGATCTCTTCGATTGGGACAGTGCACAAGCTGATGGAGGAGATATCGGGGTCAAAACCACACCGCAGTTTCGATTATACTGGGCCGTCACCATACCACTTACCCTCATCACGTTTATATTATATTTTATGTGGGCTGAGTTCTCCAGCTTTGATCGGAGCCAAAGAAGAGAGCGTAGAAGATGGGGCTTCCCCAGAACTGAGAGTATGAAAGCTCAAGATGAAACCCGGTCACCGATGCAAGTATTGAAAGACCAACGCGAACGTGTTAGTGAGGCGTATGCGATGGCAAAGAGGAGACAGACTGTCTTTGGACAAGGTGATAAAGGTGAATCGATAGGTGTAAGGAATGAATAGGCCAAGTACTGATTATTGAAGATACCACTCGTGTCTACCTAATGCGTTGGATTGTATGATAGCGACGTTTGGAATTGGTTAATGATTTGTATGCTAGAGAATATGATGGTGGAGGCGACAATCTCAATCATGGCGTTGTTGAAATAGCACAATCTGTATGAAAGGAAGAGAGGAAATGCTATGTTGATCTAAAGTTCGAGATCGTTTTTGCCCCGCGGTCGAGACTCTGACCCACGTATACGGAAGTCTGTAGGGCTCAATGTTTCAAAACCCAGTTTTGAGGCATTTTACACTTCTTTTCTTATTACATCTACACTATATGTCAATCTATTATCTCATATAACTACATTTGCTATTAATTTTCAATTAAATCAACATATGTAATTATTATATATATATAACTACTTAAAAACTCTAGAGATTATATAAATTACTATATTCCTCTATAAAGCTATATAAAACTATATAAAATCTTTTACACTTTAAATAAGATTATAATCCTTATAATACAATTTATTATAGCATCTTAAGCCCCTTTTACTCTACTAATCTATATTAAGTTATAAAAAGAGTATAATATTATCTATACTAAGTTCCTACATGCTAGTACTTGCCTATATTATGCTAATCTATAGCTAATTAAGATTATTAAAGTTAATAATAATTCTTCTATTATAACTCTAAAGGCTATTTATAAACTGCTAAATAAAAACATACTAAGCATTTCTATACCCTTAGTTTCTACTACTAAATAACTAATTCCTAATATATATAGTAGTATTACTATAAAGGCTATATTCTAATATATACTTAGTATTATAAAAATAAAGATATTTATACTAAGAGCATTAGTAATTAAGATTAATATTCTTTTCTAAATTAGTAAAGGATATTATATATATATAAAAGGTTCTAGTCTTTAAATATCTAAGTATACTAAGGTTTATCTTTACTATAAAACTAATAAAAAGTTAAACTTTATACTTAACTAAAAGTTTAATTTATATAAGCTTATAGTTTAGTCTATTACTAGCTAATATAAGCTAGAATTATAGTTAATTTAGTAGGAAGTTATTATAAGAATAGATAAGAAAAAGGGAGATTACTATCCTGAATTTCTTACTTTAGATAGGTATAAAATAACTATAATTAGGGATCTTCTTAAATATGCTAATATAACCCCTATAAAAAGCAATATTACTATATTACTCTTCTAGCACTTTAATCTAATAGATAGCCCTTAAGGCAATAATAATAAGAAAGATAAGCTATAGGCTAAAACTAGCCATAAAAGGGCAACTTAGCAGATATCTATAGAGAGAGAAACCTCTATATAACTAACTAAAAAGCTAAATAAGGCATCTAAGCTGATATTATTAAGGAATTTAGAAGTAAAGCAGGAAGTAAAGCAGAAGCTAAAGAAGGAGCCTCCTCCTATAAAGGCAGAGAAACTTAGCGTTTATTAAGATACTAATGTATTTAATGCTATATAGCATAATACAGATATATCTAAGAAAGATCCCTTTGCTAAGGATACTGCTTCTAAAGGAGAGCCTGTTGCAGGAGAGGAGCCTATTATAGAGAAGCTTTAGGCCTATAAGGCATTATATAAGAAGAAGGAACTTCTATATTATAAGATATAAAAGCAGGAATAGCCTATAAGACTATAATACTAATATATATCTTAGCATATATTATAGAAGTTCTTAATTTTACTAGCTTTAGCCTTAAGACTCTCTAGTTACATAATATTAATATTACTCTTAACTAAATGCTCTTATATGCGCTTAAGAGTACCTATAGGCTTATCTAAGAGAGATATTTAAGGTTTAAGCTTATCTTAGATATATTATATAAGGTAATCCTATAGATATAAGTATATAGAAAGTAAAGGCTTACTTTTAGAGTTATTTAAATGCTTTTTCTAATTTATAAAAATACTATTATATATTAATATTATAGCAGCTAATAAATAGGCATTTATATTAATAGGGTCTTAAGTAAAGATATTCTATAAGTTATAGAGATATTATTTAAAAATAACTTTTAAATAATTCTATATACCTTTATAAGCCTTTAGTTAGAAGTATAATGCCTAAGGCTACCTAGCAGGAACATAAAGTTAGTTCTTCTAGCTGTAAATATAATGCTAATTCTATACTTAAATAAAGTTAGCAAGCTTTTCCTATATTATAGGCATAAAAAGGTATAGCATTAAGATTTAGTTAAGTATAGAGTTATCTGTAAAATAGCTATTATATATAATTCTTAAGAAATATTCCTATTAATAGATTAATATCTAGATATATAAAGGTATATAGATATATACCTGCTAGAACTTAGCCTTACCTCTACTTAAGTATAGCTACTAGCTCTTAATCCTCTGATTATTTATGCTTTTGCTATAAAGCTAGTAATCTTAAAAACGTATAGCTTCTTGCATACTATTATAGAGCTATATATAGTCTCTTAAGAGATAATAATAGGCTGTAGCAGTAAGAACTGTCTTTATACTATAGTCTAAGTAAATAAAGTATAGTATAGTCTTATAAGTTAATAGTATATAGAGATATTACTTAAGGGTATTTTAAGAAGTACTAGCAGATATATTAATATAAAACTATATAATTATCCTTAAGTATATATTAATAGATATATAAATCTTAAACCTATAAGGCTTTAGCTTATTATATGCATCTAATAACTATATAAAGTTAGGCCTAGGGGGTATCTACCCTTTGCAGTAATAATTAACTGTATTTTATCATTTAGTAATAAGTCTAGGATAGAATTCTTAATATGTTTTATAGATCTTATAATAGCTTAGTATAAGTTATTATTAATATATATAGGTATAGAGATATATATAACTAAATGTATTAAGCTTTATGCTTTATATAGCTTCTTATATAAAGAAATCTCTAAGCTTCTACTTAGCTATAGCAATTTAGGCTTTATCTTAGCAATAAAACAGTTTAAGCTCTCTTTATAAACATTTAAGACTGGTTTATATAATAATAAACCCTTTAGATTAAAGCTATAATAAAATAAATTAATTATTAAGAACTATAAAAAACAATTCCTTAATTTATTATTATAGGTATTTAGAAGTCTATATATGCTTCTTAATTAATAGGCTTTTTTAGTCTTTTAATTTACAGTAAAGTATTATACATTTAATTATAATTTAATAATGCTTATATAAAAGTAGTAATATCTTATTCTCTATAAGGTTATTCTCCTCTTTCTATTATATAATCTAAAGTTAGTATAAGTTAAGGTCTTTTTATAGTTATACTATTATAACTGCTAATAATAACAGTTATTTAGTGCATATAAAAAAGAGAAACTAAAGTAAGGGAAGATACATACTTATACTCTATATATAGGTATATAATAAATATATATTAGAAAAAGGGGTAATCTAATACTAGATTAGCTTAGTGTATATATACCTATATTTAACTGTTTACATATTAGTAGATAGAGTTACATTTAGCATATAGAAATAATTACAAAATAATAGTAAGTAGAAATTAATTAACTTTTAATATGTAAAGTAATATAAGGGGGGGATATAAAGTAATAAATTGGGGGAAGGTATTATCTGTATTGCCTTATATGCTAGTATAAATGCTTAGTAATTTATTCTATATTGCTCTGTAAACTAGTAAAAATGCAGTTATAAAATGCAATATCTATATTACATTAAAAAAGATTAGCATTAAATAATATAATATATAAGCAAGCTATATACTAGATTATATATTAGTATAAAATAGAATAATAAGAGAAATATATATATATTACTTACTATGCTTATTAGCAAGCTGCATTGCCTGTATACTGAAGTTAGTAAGAAACTTATAGACTTCCTTGCAGGATGCTTTATTTATATTATTATTATTTACTACTAAAGCTAAAGATCTAGCTCTAAAGACCTTTAAAATGATATTATCTTATTTAAGATCTCTATATATACTCTTATGCTTAGTACCCTAAGGGGTCTTTATAGGTATAAAGGTAGTAGAGGCAGCAGGCATAATAGATACTTTAGTATTATTATTAGGATTAATATTAACTTATAGAATGTTAGTTTACTATACCTATATATATATAGAAATAACTTACTAAGGCTATACTTCTTAACCTTTCTATAACCCTAAAGGCAATTACTATAGGCTTTAGTTCTATTATCTTTAAACTTAATAATTTACTTATAAAAGAGACTAGTCTTACTCTTGCACTTCTTGCAAGCAATAGTAGCATTAAAGCTATATAGCTATAAAAGCATAATATTAGCATTCTAGGTTCTATTAAAAGATAACTTATATAGCTTTATAGTCCTATTTCCTATAACCTTAGTATTAATTAAAAGCTTATTAATATCCTAAGTATATATTAGTATAGTTAAGTATAGAAAAGTAATTAAACTTACTAAGCTATTAAGCTTATAAATATTTAAGATTAAGTAATAGAGGCCTTTACTGCTACACTTAGCTATAGCCTTAATTAATGCCTATACAGTTAAGTTAAGGTTGCTTTTAGATAGGGTTTTATGCTTAAATAGGTACTTATAGAAAGCTACACTTATATATATCTAGGGTAAGGCATTAAGCTTTATTATATTACCATTTAATGCAGTTTAAAGGATAGTCTTATGCAAGTTAATATAAATATTTACTAAGTCTATACTATTATTAATGCTAATAGTAGTATAAATAGTATTAATAGTAATTTTAATTATAGAAAGGAAGGTAATAGTATTATTTAGCTCTAGCTTAATAAAACTAGTAATATCTTTATTACTACTATTCTTATTATTAAAAGTAATAGTAGAAGTAATAGTAGAAGTAATAGTATTTACTTTATTTTTATTTAACTCCTTACTACTACTATTTATATCTTTAGCTTTATTATCTATATCTTTAGATATAGCTTTATTCTTCTAGGTTTTAGTTAAATAAGTGCATTAAGTACTAGATAAAGCAATTAAAGGAGTAAAAGAATCTTAGGCAGTTATAGGCTGCTTTATAAAAGTCTTCTTAAAAGTATTCTTTATAGTAGGATTTATCTTTAAACTGCTAGAAGCTATATGCTCTTTACCTTAATATAAGAGTTAATAAAGTAATAAATACTAAAGCATTAATATTATTCTATACTCCTTTCTTAGTATAAAGTGCTATTATAATAGGCTTTAAAGTTATAAATATATATAATAAGGTTATAAATAAATAAATAGTTCTAATTAGCATAATCCTATTAATAAGGTTAATAGTAAGATTCTATTAGTATAACTAATAAGGGAAATAAGTAGTTAGAAATAGGGGAAAAATTAGAGAAATAGAAATGAAGATATATATATAAAAATAAAGCTCTTAATTATGCAAAATGTATGCAAATATATATAAATGAATCTAATGTAGCTTAGGGGAGATATTAAATTAATAAGAAGGTAATTCTTACCTGCTGATTGTAATAAATTTAAAGGAAAAGAGAAGATAAAGCTATAGGCTTATTTATAATAATTTAAAATAGTGCATATAACTACTCCTACTAAGCCAAATTGGGCCTAGTTGATTTCTACTGCTTATATAACCTGACTTTTTCCTATGCAATTCTAGGGGCATTATCCTGCTTACAGAAACGTATGGGAGGTGTAAATCTACTACATTTTGGGTTTTGAAACATTAAGCCCTACAGACTTCTGTACACGTAACATTTTAACAAATCAACAATGGAAATGGGCATCCAATACCATGGCATTCTCTTGTCCAGGCCTTCCCTATTCCATTTCTTCGGTCCAGCCGTTGAATCTCGATCCCATCTGCCTTCCTCGAGTCCCACATGACGGACATAAATAACAGCTTCAATTGGTGGCCATTTTTAATGTGTCCAATCGTGTTGGAGTCGGGGTATAACCTCCGACCACAAACATATCCGCCCGCATGATCGAGGCCTGGGCCTCTAACAAACAGACAGACAGACAGAGAGATACAGTAGATGTATGGTACAGTACACGCGAAAGAACCATCATCTAGCCTGATCCCTTCTCCCCCCCATTCCCTTTCCCCTTCTTTTCTTCCTTACACTCATTTTCTTATTTCGGCCGTTTATGTTCATCTGTGCCCGTTATTTTGAGGCGCCGTGACGGTTTTGCAAGCTTCATTGGAGGCTTGTGCTGTTACGATCGCCGATCTACGTCAGAATTGATTGAGAGTGACGAACTACCTAGGTAGTCACATCAGCTGCTGCTGCAGCGCAAAAATCAAAACAAAGCAGCACGATTTCCGAGGCCTTCGCAAGACGACAGGACGCGGTACATGGCAACAATGGCCTCACGTTCAGCTTCAGGTACTGCTAACCCAGCACCGGGGACCGTCGTGCCTGCGCAGCTCGGGTTCCTCGCCATCTTCAACCCCACGCTGGGCAATACCGACGAAACCATCGAGGATCAGATCGTCTACTATGCCTCTGTTACAACACAAGCCGCGCATAATAAGCGCAGGCGCACTCGTGGCCAACCGACCCAGAACATCTCTCCAGAAGAGCGAAACGAGCGTTTGCGACAGATTGGCCTTGCCCAGGGCATGGCTAGCTTCAGCCGCGGTTTTGCGAGCGGTTCAACAGTGGACACTATCGACACCGAGAAGTCAAGAGTCATACTCCATGAGCTCGAACCTGGCTGGTGGATTCTAGCAGTAAGAATACCATGACATTTGTTGTCTTCAACGCCATACTCACCAATGATACTAGAGCATCGACCTCACCAAACTACCTCTCCCTCCTCGGCTCACTACTAAGAAGAGCGAAGCCGCCGAAGAACGATATGAATACTCCAGTCGCGAGATGAAACCCGCGAGCCTGATGTTGCGCGATCTACTACGAGCCCATAGCATCTTCCTCATGCATCATGACTCCTCGTTGAGCGCCCTCTTCGTGCGTAACAAGAGAACCAAGTTCATCACTATATTGAGTCGATACTGGGATCTCTATCTTTCGACCTGGAATGTCATGATGCATGGGAATCCAGCTCGTGACATTTTTGGGGGCATCCCCATTGCGGCCTCTGGTGAGCTAGGCGTCGGCGTCGGCGAGGAAGAACGCGGTAGCGGCGAGCGAGCCGTGTTAGAAGGACTGGTCGGGAGAATAGAAGGGCTCGTCGACCTAGTTGTTTCCAAGTTCGGCGACTACAACCCCGAATCGCCTCCTCCAAATGACCCATATGGCGACCCTGAGCAATGGTTAGGCACCGGAAGAGAACCTGGTCCCGATGACGGTGCCATCTTTTTGGGTACCGGCGCTCTGTCCAGAAAATCAGTGAGAGACGTTACTCACTGGATGGAGGATCTATACACTTGGGGCAACCACGCTTATGGTATCATAGAGAGCCCAACATCGGTTCGACGCGCAAAAAGGCGACGGGCAGCGGATCGCCAGCAAGCGGCCCAAGATCAAACACGGGCACAAGCGAGTGAACTCACGAAGTCCTCAGCCTGTTCCCCGGCTGAGGAGAGTTCCGACAAAGACCAACCCCAAATCCAAGTGACTGAAGATGGCAAACTGGAAAAGATGGTTAGCTATCTCAAGCTGGGTTATGGCACATACTGGTCTCTTCCTGGCGGCACTGGTAGTGGCGATTCTCCTACCAAACAGCCCGAGAGTTCGCAGCAGGATCCTGAACCTGCCCAAGACGCAACCAAACTGGCACGGCCCAGCCTCGCGGAACGTACGCCTTCGTATGAAGCTGCTGGTCATTACTTGATTGGTTTAAAGGGAGAGATCAATGAAGATTATAGCGGAACCGAAAGTGGAAGTTCGGATGATGTTGGCGACGGGGCAAACAACTCTCGTACTGTCTTGCGAACTGTAAACATTGAGCTTGAGAGCGAGGCTCTGGATAGACCAGAGGCCATAACTGTGCGTGACTTTGAGCATCCGGCCAGTGCTCTCACGCAGTCGCAGGTGGTAGGGAATATGATACCTGGCTACGACTCACACGATCTCAACAAGGCAAAGAAACTGCGCGTTGTTGTCTACGTTAACCGGCCATTCATGTTCACCTTTATGTTCAATCTACGAACCGACTCCCTCGCTATGGATTCACTCTATCGCTCCCTTCATCATCAACTCGCTCCTTTACGCAAACCTCTTCTCCTTTCAACAAGCTATCGTCCGGAGCGTCCTGGGACCGATGCAGGTTCTGGCAGTAACCACTCTGGAAACAACATATATGATCTCGTCTGGGATCCCGTCTCATTGACGGTTCATTCATCTATACCCAACATACCAGAAGTTTACGATGATACGGAACCGTGGTCCCGTCCTGATGCTCTTAACACTCACCTTCACCTGGTCAATCTCTACATTGGTACTCGGTCCCGTTCGACTGCTCTTGAGCGTACCCAGAAGTCCAGCCGTGGATGGTGGATCGTCTGGACACGTCTGCTCGACCGTCAAGAAGATGCTGCCACGGGGAATCTCTCTACAATTCACGAAGGCGGAGCGGGCCCAAATACAGACCGGGACACCTCTCAAGATGACGGAGAGAGGAAATATTCTGGACCCGATCCCCGACATCCGGATGTTGCCAAGGAAATCTTCCTCATCCGCCGCGCAAGCGATCACGTCGGCTTCCGTACAGATTCCGCGGAGGGTGCAGGCAAGCTCGCTCAGGGCATCGGCGTCGATACACGCCGCTACGTGGAGGAACTATTGAACCTGCTATGAAGGTTTCCAGAATACACTGCATTTCACTAAATTCATGACTTACGACTTGGAGTTGCCATTGGAGGCGGGGCTCTCAAGCCGCCTTCTTGGATGAGCACGAGAACACGCAAATGATAAATGCAGTACGATGGACGTCCTGTATCCATACATATATGCATGTTACGCATACGCAATACGCAATACGCGCGGCTGGGACGGGAGTCTTGAGAGTCTGACAATGCCTATATTTGTACCCGTATGATAGCTCGTATTCAAAAACGCCTCTGTACGGCGTAGAATCATTAACTAGTAGCCAACCGCGTCTATTCCTGCCCTTCCTTTCTCCTTTTCAAGAGGGATCGGAATCCCTTCGTGCAACGCTGCCTGCTTTCCAGCCCTTGCTTACGTGAATCCTGACCGAGGCCGAGGGGTGATCAGTAAAGTCCTAGCTGAAGGGAGTGGCTTCGTTAGACTACCCGGGCTCTCATTCACCCCTGGATACCAGCTGTTTATTGACTAACCGTGCTATGAAATCGACCACCGACAAGGAATTTGTTTTAGTGCAGCAGTTCGTCATTATGAATCCGAGCGATATTCATTACCAGAGCCAAGCTCCCCATTTCTGTTGGTTGATCATTAAATGTTCAAGTTTCAGCTTAATTAAACGAGAATTCATTAGAGTTGATCGCTAATAGACCCTGTTAAAGACATGGGGTAATTGAGTACGAGGTCATTGAAGGCATGGAGTAGCGACCAAAAGGCCAGGATCCCAAATTAAAAACCCGCTCGCTTCATCTGCCCTAAGATTAGATTCGAAATAAACAATGCCAGGCGACATGTCACAACAATTGAGGGGAAATCACATAACATAACGTAATGTAATCAAAAGTGCAGTCCCTGATTGAGGGTGCTGTATTGTTTTGTTTGTCTATCCGAACGGCGTATCAAAAGTTTATGTACATAGAAGTCAACGACTGTCAACCGGAGCTGATTCGCCCAAGAAACCAAAAACACCCCAATCCAGAATCTCCAGGTCTAGGACCAAGTGGTACCCAAGTGCCTTTTTTATGTCTTACGCCCCAGCGCCTTCGGGGGCGAAGAGATTCCCGCCTCATGAAAAGTAACAGTCGTAAGAAAAGGGTATCCTTCGTATTGTTTTCATGATTCAAGAAAACGTGTTTGGCGTGGCGCTTAGTTGAACCACCACTCGACCTCGGTGCGGCCAGAGTCGAGGCTGCCCCAGATCTCCTCGTAGACCTTTCGGCTGACATCAATGTCGTTGACAGCGCAACCCATACACTTATCGGCGACTTTAGCCTGGCAGGTCTTGCCGTTGGCCTTGATGGTGATGGTCTTGCCGCACATGGGGTTGTTGTTGGAGAGCTCGCCCATCAGGAGGTGGGAGAGAGCGACAATGTTGATAGAGTCATCCTTGCCAGTGTCATCCTCTCCGCAAGCACCTTGACCAATATCGTAGTAGGTGAACTCGCCGTGCTTGGTGTCAGAACCGCCAGAGGAGCTACCGCCAGAGGAAGGCTTGGCGGCCTTCTCCTGCTGAACGGGAGCGACCTCAGTCTCGGGCTCGGTCTCCTTCTTGGGGGCCGAGACAACAGGCTTGGGGGCCTGAGTGGTGGGCTTAGGGGCAGGAGCCTGGGTAGTGGGCTCGACAGGAGCGACGTACTGAGAGGTAGGCTCAGCAGCAGCCTCGGCCTCAGTGGTGGGCTGAGGAGCAGGAGGAGGAGTATAGACGCTGGTGACCAGAGTAGTGGTAGGGGCAGGAGGAGCAGGCTTCTTCTCCTTCTTGGGAGCAACCTTCTTGGGTGCAGCCTGAGTTGTCTCGGGCTGAGGAGCAGTGGTAGGCTCGGCCTCAGGTCGGACCCAGACGGTGGTGGTAGCGTCGACCATCTTGGTAACGTACTCGATCTCAGTCACCCACTCAACTTCGGTGACAACATCGCGCTCGTCGTTCTGGTGGTGACGGCGATGGTGGTTTCCATGAGGGTTGGCATGGGGCTGGGCAACGGCCGCAGCGACGAAGAAGGCGGAAGCAAGAGTGAAAGACTTCATGTTGATATATGGATAGTTTGTTGATGTTGTTTTCGAGTTCTGTTTTTCAACCAAAGAGTGGCTGTAGCTGTGATACGTCTGGTGTGTAGACGAAAGGGTATCTCAACGCGATGGATTGCTAGGCAAAGGAAGGATGGTTTAGATTCTGTTCCACAGGAATGAATATATTCAAAAAGAATTGAAGGAATGGACGTTGACCGTCGTGTGAGGGAGTGTGTGCGTGAGAGAGAGAGTCCTGCTCAGTGCTCAGGTGGGAATGAGTGGTGTTTGAACTCGAAGAGATCGTAGGTGAGGAAACGAAACAAGGGGAGGAACCGACTCTTCCTTTAATACTACGCCTCGCCGTAAAAGACGGCGCCGGCTCATTATGCTAGCTCTTAAAAGACTTGGCTTTAGACTAGTACCTTACTCCTAGCCAGGTACCGAAGACTGGAGGTGTGCCATCCATAACCAGTGCTGAACGCAGTGTGTCCGCAAGCAACCCGCTGGAACTTGTGAGTCAAGGGTACCGCAACTGTAGGCAAAAGAACCGCAGTCGGCGGCGTACCGGATTCATCCCCGGTAGTGGGAGCTGATACGGAAGGCCAAATCGACATCTGTGCCAAAATTCATCTCTTAGTAGGTTGACCCTATACTGTACAGGCCTATACCTTAAAATTCATTCTAATGCAATATTCTAGATAGTTTATTATGTAAAAGTGGATCTAACTAATTAAAACCTTTTACTTAGCTAGGCTATATAACTTTATAATACTAATCTTTAAGCTTAAGTTTAGCTTTATTTTTATCTTTTAAATTTAATCTACTTTAAGAGATAAGAAACTTTTACTTTTTATATATTATATTTACTTATAATTACTTTCTATAACTTAATATATATCTTATTAATTTTATATACTTAAGAGCTTTATTTTTATTATACTTTTAAGTAATTTAAAGTACTTTTCACTTTTTATTTTCTATCTTAAATATAACCTTCTAGATACTTACTTTTAGTTTATATTAATTACTCTTTTTTTTTACTTTTAAAACCTTTTTATAATTTAATATTATATTAATTATAATTGCCTTTTTAAGTATTTTATTTTAATATATCTCTTATTATATATTTTTTATATTTTAGTATATTATAGTTATTATTTAAAGTTAACCTCTTATTAAAGATCTTATTTAAATCTTATAAAACCTTATATTATTATATAATATTATAATAAAGTAAACCTATAAAGTGCTTAAAGATAAAGCTATATATAATATTAAAGAAGCTTATATTATTACTAAGTAAAAGAAGAATGCTAAAGAAGCTTATATTACTATTAAGATAAAGGCTAAAGTAAATTATATTATTATTAAGAAAAAGGCTAAAGTAGACTATATTACTACTAAGCTAATAAAGTCTAAAGCTAATTATCTTACTACTTTAAAGAAGGCTAAAGAAAAGTATATAGCTATATATTACTATAAGGTTATAGCTTATAAAGGCCTTAAGGCTTAAGCTTACTTTAATCTTTTACTTACTAAATGCTAAAAGGAAATAGATAATAAAAAGTCTAAAGAGCTTTATATAAAAGTAAAAGAGAGGTTTAAGGCTTACCTTTATAAGATTAAATGCTATAAGGATTTAGCCTATATAGCTATAAAGAAAGCTTTATATTATAATTTAAAAGTAAAAACTTTTAAATATCTAGTTTTAGAAATTACTAGTATTCTTACTTATACCTTTAACTATAAGAGTAATTACCTTATTATATAGCTAGAATTAACTATTTAAGCTTTTTTAAATATATTAAAGAAGTACTTTTATAAAGGCCTTAATTATATTACTATTAATAATAATAAAGTAAGTTATTTCCTTTTATATTTATATTACTTAATATTAACTTATATAAATACTTAAAAAGCTTAATACTTTTATTTTATATAAGAAGAAAGGTAAAAACTAACTTATTAACTATATATTTAACTTCTCTTTATAAAATGCTAATGCTATACTTTATTACTTATACAGATTTAAACTACTTAGATTACTTTTATACTTAAAGTATATAAATAGTAATAGTACTTTTACTAATTGCTATATTATAAAGTAAAATAAGAGTTATATTAATTGCCTTTAAAACTATTTAAAACTATTTTATTTTTATATCTTTAAATATATATACTTATAGTATCTTATATATCTTTATATTAATATTTTAATAGATTATAAGTATAAGGCTAAATAGAATTCTATTTCTATTAATAGTAACTCCTTAAGTAATAGTAATAGTAATAGTAATAGTAATAAAAGCCTTATAAAGATATTTAGCTTTTTAAGTAAAAAGTAATGTAAGAAGCTCTTTAAAATCTTTAAGGATACTACTACTAGAATAAAGAAGAAGGGCTTTAAAAGCAAGGCTAAGAAGGTAAAGAGCAGTAAATAAGGTATTTTAATTCTATATAT
The DNA here is from genome assembly GCA_013183765.1 of Fusarium xylarioides. Taxonomy (NCBI): domain Eukaryota; kingdom Fungi; phylum Ascomycota; class Sordariomycetes; order Hypocreales; family Nectriaceae; genus Fusarium; species Fusarium xylarioides. The sequence goes on from SRZU01000073.1 coordinate 83,941, forward strand.
AATAATTTAAAGTAATACTAACCTTATTAGTTATTTATAGCTAGATTTTAGCTTTTTATTTTTATAAAGATAAGGCTTATAGTTTATAACTTTATAACTAGCATTATAGAGTATATATTAGTATATAGGGTATTATAAAGTACTAAAGGTATTATATACTATTATAATACCTAGTAGTAAAAGTTTATTACTTTTATTTATTTACTTTATTATTTAAAAATATCTTAATAATATAATTATAAATGTATAAAATAGAAGCCTTTATTATCTTATAAGGCTTTATAGGACTATATAGTTAGTATTCTTATAAAAAGTACTTTATATAAAGCTTAGCCTTTTATAGCTTTATATTATGCTATAGGGCTATATATTACCTTATAATATACTATATAGTAAATCCCTTACTTAAAATTTAATTTATAATATTATATTCTTCTTTTTACATTATATAATAAGCTCTAGAGGCTGCCTTTCTATTAATCTTAATATTTATTATATTTAAATTAAATAATAGAAATACTATAACTAAATAACTGCTAATAATATTATATAGTGTATTTTAATTAAATTTAATATCTCTACCTCTCATAGAGTATTATATTAACATTTTTAAACTTAGCAGTCTAATTAGATAATACTTAATACTATTTAAGCCTAAATAGAAGATATTAAGGCATTATATAACTATATTAAAGAGTTATTCTTTAAAAATATTCTTAAGAATAAGAATATTCTTTTATAGTTATAAAAAGAAGACTTTATAGTAACTTATAAGAAGCTAATTAGAATATAATAAAGCCTTAGCCTTCTATAGCATTAAACCCTAAAGTAGAAAGAAGAATAACTTGCTAAATTATATAATTTCTTTTAAAATAATGCTTTACTAAATACTAAGTTTTAATTATTTAGTTAAATTTATCTTTATACTTATATTTAGTAAAAACAGTTATCTTTAAGTTAATATATACTATATAAAGCATTTTAAGATTTTATGCTTATAAATATAACTAAGTAATAGAATAGAATATAATATTATTAAACTAAATAGATAGTACCTAGATTTAATTTTATTTAGTTAATTAATACTTATAATAAGCTAAAGGCTTAAAGAATTAAAATATATATATCTATTAATATATATTTATAGTATATTATATAGCTATATATTAGTATATTAGCTAATATATCCTATAATATACTTAAATAATACCTTTATATTCTAGAGAATTAAAAGAGTATACTTCTTATTATTTAATTAAATTATAGTAATAAGATCCTTATAATAGCTAGTACTTATTTTTACCTTTCCTAATTATAGAGCTATATATAGGATACTATAGTACTATAGATATAATTTTATAATTATTAGATATATAGTAAAAGTATATATAATAAAAAGATTAAGAGTTAGTAGTATTAACTTAGTAATAGCTAAGTAAGGTACTAGCATATATATATATATATATATATATATTTAATATTATACTAACTACTTATAGAAATATTTTAAAAGAATTATAGTTAATAGGCATTTTTCTGCTAATTCTATTTCTAATAGAATTACTATTCTTTATCTTTTTATGCCTATTATATATATAAAGCTCTTTAAATTTATATATATATAGAATATATATTATATTTATAAATAGCATAATAGGCTATATATTCTTCCTAGTTAGCCTTAAGTCTTATACTATTAGCTAGAAATTTAGGAAATAAGAAGCTATACTTATTTAATTTTATTTAATTAATTATAGCTCTTTAAAGAGCTTTTTAAATATAATTATATTAATCTTAATAGCTATTTACCTTAAGATATAATTATAATATATAAAAGAATTCTTTATAAGTAGGTCTTTTCTTAAGATACTTCTAAGAACTTAAAGCTCTCTATATACTTATTCTTATAAGCCTAATTATAAGCATATATAATAAGTAGAAAATAGCTAGCTATTAGTCTTCTTAAAATACCTATAGGTAGGATTAATTATATATAGTCTTATTTAGCTATATATAATATTAATATATAGTTACTTAACTAAAAGGCTTAAGGTAATATTAATTAAGATAAGATTAATTATAAAGTTAAAAGCTAGCTTAATATTATCTCTTAAACCTCTATAATAAGTTCTTTAATTATAAAGAGTGCCCTTTAGTTTTTCCCTTTAATGCAATTTTATTTTATTCTTTTATATCCTCTTTATCCTCCTTATCCCCTTAATCCTTATTTAATATTATAAATTATAAAAATGCCTTAAATAAATCTAAATCTTTATCCTGCTTTTTCTTTTTACTTTTTATTTTTTTAGCTTTAACTTTAGGTTTAATTTTATTTACTTTTATTTTATATTATATAGCTTCCTTTTTATTCTATATCTCTTTTTTAAGCTTTATTATATACTTTAAAGTTAATATTTTAGCCTTTATTTTAGCTTTTACTTACTTAATTGCCTGCTTATTAGAGTATAAAGTATTACTTTTATTTAAATTATTTTATATATTAAAGTATAAGAATATAAGAGAAATAAAAGCTTTAGCTCTAATAAGGAGTATAATGCTTACTACTTTAAAGAAGTCTTTTAGCTATATTATCTTATAAATAGCATTACTATATATAATAAGCTTATTTAAATATATACTAGTAATATAACTATTAATAAGCTTTTACTTTATTAAGAAAAACTTCTTATAATAATTTAATATAATAAAATAAACTATTTTATTATATAATAAGAATATAAAGCCTAGTAAAGCTATAATCTTACTTTTAATATTCTTGCTTTTAACTCCTTTATTATACTTTAGTATAAAAATGCTTAAAATAACTTCTTTAAGGTATCTTAAAGTAATATAAAATATAGCCTTTAGTTTAATAGTAATTATACTTTTATAGCTTATTATAGCAATACTATACTATTAACTCTTTATAGTTATATTTATAATATTAGTATATATAATAAAGATTAATTATATTTATTTAATTTAAATTATTATTAAACTAGGCAATATAAGGCTACTTATAGTAAGATTAATAACCTTAATAGCTTTAATAAGCAATTATTAATAAAATAAATAAAAAGTAATTTCTTTAATAGCCTTTAACTCTATATAAAGCTTAATATAGCCTTAACTAGTTTTAAAGTAAAATTTAATATAAGCTATTAAAATAAGAGATATAAGTAAAGATTTTAAAATATAAAATCTTAAATTATATAAAGTATTATAAGCCTATATAAGTATATATAAAGTAAGGCTATTACCTTTCTCCTTTAATACTATATTATAATAATAATACCTAATATAATAATATTATATTATATATTAGCTTAATAGGGCCTCTAGTACTACATTGGGATACATGTAATGAAAAAAAATCCCTTAATGTGAATTTTAGCATAGATGTCGATTTGGCCTTCCGTAGCTGAGAGGGAGTTCCGCTTTGGGGGGGCCTGGCCACGCGTGGTTTTTTCCAAAGAAATCCACCCACAAGCATAGCCCACACACCCAATTCCAAGCCAGTCTTTCTCGTGCCTGGCCTTGTTCCGAGGTGGATGGTGGAGACGAAACGGGCCACAGCACGGACGTGGCAAGCTGCCATCTCTTTCGCTCCTCAGGAGGTTTTCACCGGGCCATTGGGATCTGCTGGAGCCAGCCATAAAACACTTCCCTGAACCATGCAAACGGTCTGCCCTAACAGCTACGTAAGAAAAAAACGCCAGAGCGCTACACAGCCTGAGAACGAGGCCTGCGGAGAGGACAAGGAGAAGCAAAATCAACCCTGTCACCCTTCAGGGGTGCCGTGGCACCATCAAGGGGCATTCATCGTATTGTGCTGCAAAGTTGATCGCCAGCCTCCTCGTTCAGAACAGAACCTCAAAACCCGTCCTCAATCAGCTAGCTGCTTCATCTGAGAACGGCTTTGCGGGGAATAGCGACTCACGTATTGCGGGCCGCGTCATCTCAGTATAGCGAAGTTGGAGAGGTCTTTGAACGGATCATCAGAGTCATATCGCCGAACAACTTGATTTTTCAGATCCCGCACCACCTTCACAGAGAACGCACGCAGTCCAGTGGTCCGACTCAAGGCATGTTTTCTCACCTAGGATGCTGTGATTGGTCAATCTGCAAGGGGCCGCCCTGTCGTCAGCTTCCGAGTTAGATCTTGTCGGGCTAAGAGGCAGCCAATGACAGCGTATATGTGCCTGACGATGGCGGGAGGTCTGCAGAGCGAGAAAACAAGGAACATCTGACACTGATGAAGGACCAAAGTTGGTGGTGGGGAGATACAGTAGGTACAGCCCACAAGGGTCTCAAATGTTAGCTTGGTATAAGACCCGTAAAAAGCCCACTGATCAGCAGGTCTCGGTAGCAAGATTCTATACTTACGATTTGCAGGCGATTTATATAAGAGGAATAGTATCTATTTATTATCTAGTAGCTAGTCTAATAGCCCCCTTTTATAATATACTCTTTTAGTTAATTAGGTATACTTTTAAAGACCTTAATAACTTCTTCTTTAGGTAAAGCTTCTTAAGTAGCTAAGATAGCCTCCTTAAGTTATTATAGATTTAATTTCTTAACTTTATAATATCCTTTAATCTAGAGCTTTAATAGTACTTAGATATTCTTAATAGAGTTAAGATTAAGGCTATATAGAGCTTAATTTAGGATTTTAATGCTATAATCCTTTAAATAAGTTATTATTACTGCTACTATATATATATAAGAGCTATCTTATATCAAGATTAGCTACTTATATTTAAGCTATTATAGCTATTAAATAAAGGCCTTAAACTAGAGAAAGTAGTAATATTAATATAACTTTAAGCTTACTAAGATATTATAAGAGTATATAAATCCTAATCTCTTATATAAGCTATAGATAAAGAACTAAAATATCTTGCTATTACTCTTATATAAGAGCCTTATAAAGGTTTTAGAGTCTTTAAGCTTATAGATTATTATAAGGCAAAGACTGCAGTTAAAGGTTATAATAAATATCTTATTAAAAAAGGCTATTAGGCATTATAACTAGTTATTAGGCTTAGGATATCTCTTAAAGAGATACTAATATATCTTAATGTATTTTTAATAAACTGTAAAAGTATTTAAGGGAGATTTCTTTTTTATAGTCTTATAATAGCTTAGATCCTGTATTACAGTCTTAACTGTATTAAGATTAGGCTTATATAAATAGGGAAGAAGATACTGTAAGTCCTGCTAAGAGATATCTCAGTTTGCTGGCTTATTATTAAGAAATTCCTGCAGTTAATTAAGCTAATATAGAGATAACTAGTAAGAATAAGATCTTAGCTTAGACTTCTAAGGCATAATAGAGGTCTTTAAGGCATGCTAGACTTATTAATATATATATAAAGTCTATATAGTAATTTCCTTTATTATAAGACTTAAAAAGTTAATTAAAGCTTATATTTTAACCTTATTATTATAAGATAATTCCTTTTGTCTGATATGCCCTGTTATCTTGGGCTGGTTGCAGGCTTCTTCGGACAGGCATCGTGACGGTGTAGCTGTGATGTTGTTAGCGTCTGCGATCAGAAGGTATGGAAGGCAGGTTGGATGACTTACTGTCGAAGCGTGTTGGACGATTGAACTGTGGTATTGTTTGAAGTGGGTTGCAAGAGGAAGATCTGGCCCAGCTGAAGAGCAAGTAAGGCTCTCCAGCTGGCTTAAGTGCAGTTAGGTTCAGGCTGTAATTAAGGCAGCTAACTTAATGATATTAACTTAATGAAGCTTTGCTGCCTGGGAGGCAAGTAATGTTTAAATTATAATAGACTTTAGAGATGCTTAGATACCTTTTAAGGCTAATATGTAAACTTAAAAAAAAAAATATATATATATTATTAAAAGAAGCTTATAGTTTAATTTTAATAAGCTTAATCTTAATAAGCTTTATTTAATAAAAGATTATAATATAAAGTATAAAATTAATTAACTTATTATTAATAAAAAAATTATAATTAATTATATAATAAAGTAATAGAAATTATATATATTTAAAAGAAAATAAATAATACTAGCTATATAAGGCTAATAGCTTTTAATTATAAGATTTTCTTATATATAGAATTTTTTTTATTTTATATAATTAACTTTATATAATTTTCTAAGTAATTTTATTATATATAAACTCTAAATACTACTTATAATAGTCTCTTACTTATAGATTAATAAAAAGATATTATATAAGTATAATAATACTTATAATTTAATAGTAAAACTAATTAATCTTTAATTAATAAAAGTACTATTTATTTTATCTTAAAAGCTAGTATTATTTAAGTATTATATTTCTTCTTTATTAAGGCTTGAATAAAATAGCCTATAAATTCACTGTAAGTAATAGGATAGATAATAGTAATAGAGGAGGTAGAGGTAGGAGAATTAGGTAGATAAAAGGTTGAAACTGCTAAATGATAAGGCATTAAGTAGAATTTATAAGATGAAAGTAAGTCTGCTAAAAAGAGCGATTTTTTTTTAATTTAATGATATATATTATGTAATAGAAAAGTTAATAAGTTGCTAGTTAAAAAGGAGTTCACTGAGTGGGAAAACCTGGGTCTTATATAGACCTCTAAAAGAGCGGGCATTGTGATTCCCAGAGCGGGGTAGCCTCAATGATAATGAAAAGACTATCACAAAAACCGCCAAAATTCGGAGAAAAATAAGATATACTTTTTACCCAATTTGGAAGGCGCTAGGCTTTAGTATGCTTATAAAGCTTAAATAGGAAAACAGGGTTTTTCATGGTGTGTTATGAATCATCCAACTGAGGGGTAAAATCTCATATACGTAATCCTCATTATATAATCATCACGTGACCCCGGTCACGTGACTTTCCCACTGATATTTCCTTAGTAAGAAATATTTAAAGTTTATAGAAAAACTTTAATATGTGGAGTTTGCTCAATTCTCCACATATTGCTTAGGTAAGCACACCAATCGAAAGTCCTGAATTTTCTCATTATTTTGGTATATATTTTGCCCTGATTAGTCATCTAGAACATAATATATTCCTTAGTTATATAATAAGACCTTTATATAATATCAGGTCTTGACAATAAGTAAAATAAAGCTATAATTAATTAAATAGAATTTACTTAATTAAGTATATTTACCTTATAAAATAATAACTAATATTAAGGCAATAAATAGTAGTATTAATAGTAATTTAATAAAAAAATACTTTTTATATTATTTTAAGCTTAAAGTATAACTAGTAAATATTATTAATATTACTTTATATTAAAAAAAAAGAGATTTTACTTTTATAATACCTTATAGTACTACTATATAGTAAAACTTTATTAGATTTTTTTAAAAAATATTAAAAAAAAATATTTTTAAAATTTAAAATTTAATTTATAAAATTAATTATAACTTTATAAATATTATATATAAAAAATCTCTTTTTTTACTTTTAATTTTATAATAAAAAACTATATGTAAAAAAAATTATTTATTAACTTTTTCTTTTCTTATAATAAATAGTAATTACTAAATAGTAAAATTACTTTACTAATTACTATTTACTAATAGTAATTACTAAATTTTTTTTATTACTATTAGCCTTATATAAAGTTATTAAGCTTTTAACTTTTTAAATAAAGGCTTAAATATTAAGGCCTTTATAGTAGTCTAGTATTATAAAGGTTAATATTAATTAAGATTTATTTACTTTAAGTAATATAATTACTGCCTTAACTAAGCAGTATAAATACTACCTATAGGTCTCTTAGCAGCTATATTAACCTTTTTCCTTTACCTTATCTAAAAGAATACTAAGCCTAATATACTTATTACACTTCTAAAGTATATTCTTTAACCTGTTAGTTACAGTTGCTAATATTAATTATAGCTACTAATACAATACTATAAAATAGCCTGCAGCTATATAATTAAGCCTATTATATAACTAGCTATAACCTTAATATAGCTATTAAGCCTGCCTTATAGGCAGCTAATAAAAAAGAATTAAAATAAATTTATATAATAGTAGCTATTATTAAAAAGACCTTTTTATTAAAATATTAATTTAACTTTATTAAAATAACTATCTTTAATTATAACTTAATTAAGTTAATCTATTATATAAGCTATTTTAACTTAATTAAATTAAATTAAATTAATAATAAGCTATTAAATCTTAAAAACTTAAAAAGAGGCTTAAGAGAAGGTTATTCCCTTTAGTTAAATTAAGTAGCTTTTCTTACTACCTTTATAAGCTTAAACTTAAATGCATATAAAGAGTAGCTTCTTAATATAGCTAAAAGGGTTATTACTATAAAGAGAGTCTTACTATTAATATAAAGATAGTATATCTATAAATAGAGTTAAATAAATATAAGATAATAGTAAAGTTTAAAGGTTTAAAGGAATTAAGTTAACTTTTATATAAGTTAGTTAGTAAAAGTTAAAATAACTTAAAGTTAATAATAACTCTATTAATTAAATGTATATACTAAGGCATATAACTAATTAACCTTATATTTAAGAATAGATAAAGTAATATTAATAAAGAAATAGTAGTTTAAACTAAGAATAGTAATTACTAATAGTAAAATCTTATTTAAAGTTTTACTAATTACTATTACTAGCTTTACTTTTAGTAATTACTAATAGTAAAATTTAATTACTTTACTATTTACTAAGTAATTGCTAACCCTGCCTGGCCCGAAACGCAGAGGCTTGAGAGGCTTGAAAGCACTCAACGAGTCAACGTACATCTGGGAGGTGTGGAGGACGCCATACGCCAAGTTGAAACAAGACCCATTTCTTCCCAGGTTCAGGGCAACGTTAATCTGGGTGCCACCTCATCCACTCATCAACAACCCAACAGCTTGCCTTTGCTGACATGGCTTGCAGCAGTAGGAGCAGTTTAGAAGCCTAGAAGCGTATGTACATACATAAGAAAGTACCAGAAAACCCGGTGGTGTGAGGGAAATAAAAAAGTCTTCTGGGTCGTTCGGCATAATGTTGGCGCCAATGCATGCGTGACGTTCTCACTTATTGAGTAGTGCTACAAGTCATTATTCCCTTTGCTTGCTTCGTTGTCTGTGTGAACATATACTTGTATGCGCTTTCACTGTGATGCAATGTGATGAAAATCTTACGGTGTGCTTGAAATTTCTTGAAAAAGATGCAGGCCACCATGACTTGGTTTTCTTTGCTAAGCACAGACTTCATTGGTCCAGCTTGTACGGATACAGTGTCTTTTATTGCAACAAAGACGATAAACGAGTCTCAGACACATGTCGCTCGGAGGATAGTCAGTAACGCAGGTGTGGGTGCTCTGCATTTCGATTCTCTCTTCACGAATTCCGCACCCTCGAATCGGCAGGAAAGTCAACAGTTTGAGGACCCATATACCTCCATCATAACGACACATACTTGGAGCACAATACTGGTACTTGAGGCGGACTATCATTGAGTCGACTCAAGAACCCTTGGCGATGTTACATTGAAGTCCTGTTGGTCAGACTTACTATGCAGTCCTATCACCGTCACTGTGTTTCCTCATGAAAGGATCCAGTCGGGTCTCCGCGCCAGGACTCAACAATGCATGGACAGTTTTCAGGCGCATGCCAACAAAGATGCTGTGTAGACAAAGCGTTCCTTGACCTTTTTTATCATCTTGACGGTTGAGGTTGACTTTCTTTTTTGGTAGATTTGGTTTGGCCTGTGGTTGGGCGGCTGGTGAAAGAAAAGAGGAAAAGACCCTGGCGCTGGAAAACGGGCCTATCCTCGTCGAATATTTCTTCGACCTTAAACGCTTTCTTGGCCATTTTGACAAATGTCATGTCCGCGCGTCTCCTCTTCTTGAAACAAAAGTACACGACAGCTGCGGGGTTAAGCTCTAATAGAGCCTTGAGCGTAGACATCAGCAGAGGGAAAGCAGGTTCGAAATAAACACATTCGCCAGCCAATATCACGTCTGGCTTTTGCTCCAGCACGGCAGCTGGCAAGTCTTCGCCCCTATATGAACAGACCAGTCAGCTTGGTGGCTCGCCCTCGTCTGATCAGGGAATTGGTGCGGCAGAGGAGGATGTTACACATGACAATAAACTCGAATTCACGTACCAGTTGAGCACCATCGCCGTGGCTTTGTCTTGTAGGTTGTTCAGCTCGATGTTGTGCTTCATGAGCTCATACATCTCCAGCTGGTCCGTCACTAACAACTGATTCTGAAGCTGACATTCCAAGGCGACGGCAAGACCGATGAGACCGCCGCCTGCTCCAAGTTCCAATCTATGACCAACGAGTCAGCAAGCCTACTCCGTCTTTGGTTGTACTCACACTGTCTATGCAGACCAAGACAAAGGACCCAGTCCGAGTCACATGCATGCGATAGCAGTGTTGAAGTTGAAGAAAGAGCGCCAAACTCACATCCGATCATCAGCAAGCCGGTCTTTGTGGTAACGCAACATATGCTTGCCGAGAAGCATTCCCGCGGGCCACGTTTGCCCACCACAACCAGATCGCACATCTTCGTGCACCTTGAGAGGACTGGAGAGAACACCATCGAAATCCACAGTCGCAACACCACTGGCCTTAAAGGACGGCAATGGAGCAATGTCCTCGCTAATGGTGACGGCGTCCATCAAAGGGGACGACGGTGGACTGCCCATTGCGAAAGAGTTGTCGCTGCTCAGGCCTTCGATTTCAGTCCCTTGGCTTTTGCAGAGGGTCAGGAAAAAATAGACTGCACGAAGTAGTCGGATCTATCACGACTAGTCTAGTTGCCCTCAAGGGATAGTGTTGAAAGTCGAAGGGATATCGATGCAGTGGAGCTTGAGAGGCGCTGCCCTGCAGATAAAGCGAGGAAGATGGTTTTGTTCTATTCAAATGAAGCAAGAGGAATAACTTTGTATAGTTCTGTTGTTCCGCCCCTTCAGGTAGGTACTCCCTCTTGCGCCTGCTAACCTAGAATAAGATAGTCTTCTATCGAGTATCTGTGAAACGCACAGCTGCCCTGTCACCTGCGGACTTTTTTTTTACCCTTCTAATCAACCAACCTATGGCATCTCTTCGTAGGTACTCGGCCGCTCCTCTTTTGCCTCTTCTACTTGGTGCCGATTAGACTGCTGCTTTTTCCATTTGCATACGTGTGCGATCCAGACTCAAATAGACCCTTTCATTTTTGTTGACATCCTCCGCTTAAAGAGTCATCGAAACAGTTGAGCGATTGGCTCGTTAAAGGCTCTGCGGGACTGACGATAGCGACTAAACTCTCCCAAAACTCATAGGTAGGTACTCCGCTTGGATAAGGGCTCCTCCACAAATAAATTTGCCGAGTTTCCCTTCAACAAGAGAAATCGGGTGTGATCCACTGCTGCCTCACTCGGGTGAGTGTTGCTACTAAGAAAGCTGATAGAGTCAAGGGTCGATTCATGTTACATCAGGTTGACAAACTCCCAGGGAATGGCCCAGATGATAATATCAATACTCAATGACCATGCTGAGTTTAATGATCAAGGGAGGCGTTATATGATATCATAGCCAATATATGCTCTTTCAACAACACCATTGCTAATTATTGACTCTCCCTCTCCAGCCTTCCTCCCCTAGCTCTATGGAGCTAGTATCCTGTCAACCTTCATGATTACCATGTCGAGTTTTTCATCATCATCATGTCGAGTGGCTACGATGTCTCACCGGTCTCTCTGGGCTACCAGGCCTTCCATAGGAATGTGACTACAGCTGTATCAATCAGCCTGCAGGACCGTTCCTTTGGTTATACCCGCCACACGGCAATGTCTCTCCATCTCACGGGAAGCTCTGCTTAAACTGAGACATCTTGCCTCCTCTTGAAATGGGCGAATGGATTCAACACCGGTTCCCTTAATTGACTATCACTACCAATTTTTTTCTCCCGTGGTTCAAAGAGGCTCGGTGGAGAAGCTATACAGGAATGAAGGGCTCAGTATTTCTCTAGCTCAAGTCTTCAGCTTGCCAGCCATCAATATGTCATTCACGATATGCCTTCGTACGGTCGTCTGTCTTCCGGCCTTCTTTTTTCTCACTTCTCTTTCCTTCATCCTTTCGGCTCTATTCAGCGAGTTCCTATTCACCTGAATGGCGTTTCATGTTATCCTATTCGAACTTCAACACTGAAAAGTGTATTGTCATGCCATGATGACTTCCTTCATACTCGCTGTTCTCCTTCTCACCTTCTCAGGGCTCACAAGATCTCAGCCAACAATAAACTACCCGATCAACTCTCAGTTGCCACCAGTTGCCCGGGTAGATGAACCCTTCTCTTACGTCTTCTCTCGTTACACATTTCGATCAGACTCCAAAATATCATACTCACTTGGGGATGCGCCAAAATGGATTTCTATCGATAGCAAAGATCGCCGTCTTTATGGCATCCCGACAAACGACACTGTTCCCAGTGGCGATGTGGTAGGCCAGACAGTAGAGATCATTGCCAAGGATGATTCTGGCTCAACGTTGCTAAGTTCGACTCTGGTCGTGTCCAGGAACAAAGGCCCCTCCCTCAAAACACCACTTCTGGAGCAGATTGAAGATTTTGGCGACTATTCGCCGCCATCATCACTAATCTCGTATCCTTCTACGGAGCTCAAGTTTACTTTTGATACCGACACATTTGAATACCAGCCAAATATGATCAACTATTATGCGACTTCAGGTGATGGCAGTCCCTTGCCTGCTTGGATGAGGTTCGATGCTGGTTCATTGACATTTAGTGGCAAGACACCTCCTTTCGAGTCACTTATCCAGCCTCCTCAAACCTTTGACTTCCAGCTTGTTGCTTCGGACATTGTTGGCTTCTCTGCCGTGTCAGTTGCCTTCTCCGTCATTGTGGGCAGACACAAACTCAGTGTTGACAACCCCAACATCACTCTGAACACTACCAGAGGGAAGAAGCTTGCATATAGCGGGCTAGCAGATGGCATCAAGCTTGACAACAAACCTGTGAAGATCGACGATATTGATATTTCAACGGACGGGATGCCGGACTGGCTGTCCCTGGACAAGAAAACATGGGATATCGAGGGAACACCAGGAAAAGGCGATCATTCAACCAACTTCACCATCACACTCCGCGACACATACCAAGATACACTCAACATATACGCCACTGTCAATGTCTCCACTGCGCTTTTTCGCTCAACTTTTGACGGTATCAAGGTCGAGGCTGGAAAAGATGTCGATCTTGATTTGCGGCCCTATTTCTGGGACCCTAATGACATTGACCTTCAGATTTCAACCAAACTGAAAAAGGATTGGCTAAAGCTTGATGACTTTAACATCACCGGGAAGATCCCAGTATCGGCTTCGGGAGATCTAAATATTTCTGTGACAGCTTCGTCAAAGACTTTAGATGACACAGAGACCGAGATTCTAAATTTGAGCGTGATACCGTTCGAGTCCACGTCCTCGTCGACGACTCAGTCTCGCGCCTCATCAACATCTACGGGCACGTCTACTTCTGTCGCGCCCACCGAAACCTCTTCGGAGCCTGATGTACAGTTGTCTGATTCAGATGGGAGTCTGACAACCGGTACCCTACTCCTTGCGATTCTTCTGCCTCTTCTGGTCGTCATATTTCTCTCTATGCTGCTTGTTTGTTGTCTCCTTCGCCGCCGCCGCAAACGACAAACATATCTCTCGTCCAAGTTTCGCCATAAGATCTCCGGACCTGTCCTCGAGAGCCTTCGTGTCAATGGGGGATCAGAGGCAATGCGAGAGGCCGACAAGGTCGAGATCATAGCAGCTGCAGGCAAACAACAACGCCGCCCGATAAGGACTCCTCATTCTGAAATGGATTCGGAAACGCTAGTTATGGCATCTCCAACATTGGGGTTCATGGCGACACCTCTTGTTCCTCCGAGATTCGTTGCTGAGGATTCTAACACCAGTGTATCTCGGTCCCTCGGTACATCCAACAGTGAGGACGAAAGAAGATCCTGGGTCACAGTTGGAACTGCAACTGCAGGGCGGCCAAGTCGTGACTCTCTGAGGAGCCAACGATCGAACTCAACATTATCACAGTCAACTAGTCAGCTGATACCACCTCCGGTATTCTTATCAGATGCAAGACGAAGGTCTTTCATGGGGGGCAACGATGCAGCTGACTCCTCGCTCAATGGTCTCCCCAGCATCCAATCTCAAAGAGCATTATTCCAGCAGGGTTCTGACTATTACACAAGTGGCAATGAAAGCTCATTGGCCTTCGCTTCCTCGCATCTTTCCAGTCCAAGGCTCTTGACCAGGGTCCCAACACGACCGCCAGATACTGGGCTCGGTTCTCATGCCTCAGCCGGTGGTGGTGAGGACCCTTCAATAGGGGCAGCTCAGAGCCTCCCAACATTGAGACGACCGGAGCTTGTACGTCTGTCCACCCAGGAACTTCTGGGAGAGGATATTGGCCCTAGTAGCAGGCCATGGTATGATTTGGAGGCACCCAGACTTTTCAGTGACCCTTCGTTTGGTTCCGGGGAGAACTGGCGTGTGTACGAATCCCAGCGCGATGGAACAGGCGCGTCATATCACCAGCTTGTGGACGAGTCGCCTTTCCATCCACTTCGACCAAGCACGGCGATGAGTTCGAGCCGTGATGGAGCACAGCCTGGAGAGCGGGCAAACTCGGATCTGATATCCCCGAGCCAATGGGGAGATACTCAGAACAGCATCAGGGGGTCATTGGCATCTCTACGGCAAGGATTGGGGCATTCGATGAGCAAGTTGTCTCGCTTAAGTGTCGATCCGCTCAGTGTTCCTGGCAGCAGACACTCGAAGCCAGTAGGAAACTCACCGGTGAACTGGAGAAGAGAAGATTCGGGCAAGTCAGAAGGAGGCAGCTATGCCTTTCTCTGAGTATAAGGACAGTGAGTTGAAGTCCTGTATTGATGATCTATATGTTGGAGCATGAGATACCCTGGCGCTTTGTATTTCTTTTGGTACATTGTCATTTTCTTTCTTTTCTTTTCCTTTTTCCTCCCTTGGCGTGTTTCCTTGGGAAAGGATAATATAGACGTTGTTCTCTCTATAGATGGGTTCTCTGAAAATGTGTTTGGTCTAGATTAGTAGCAGAAGTCCTCAAACGGCGATCATAACCTAACGCTTTCTTTATATAAATAACATATTCTAAATATACTGTAGACTGGCAAGTCACAATGACACTAAGATGTTTTGTACTGGAAGGATACATGGGCGCACACAGTCTTCAATGGTCAACGGTTCAGGGTAAGCTAAACTGTTTTGATCCAGAACTTAGATGTGATTTTTTCCAGGTATTGCGTAGCATCGGGGTTGACGGCTTGATGTGCATACCTATCCCTTCTTAGAAATTGAGAGCTGCCTGGATAATATAACATAAACCCTTCACTTAAAGACGGGCTCCTTGTTTCCCAGTTTCTCTGGCCCTCAAGCCTCGGGGATAGCATCATCCTGTAACAAAAATGTGATCAGCCACAACCGCAGCCACAGCCCTACGTATCAATCAATATCTCAAGCACGCACGGATGGGGATAAGAAACTGGGTTTTGTAAATTTTTGGAGCCGGACCGGACCGTCATCAAGGGAAGGGCACGCGACCTGATCTGAGGCTTATTATGTAGCATCGGATCAAATCAGGTTCTGAACATGTAATTCTCAACAGCTACTCAAAGCACGCAGAGTAGCACAGATGAATAACACACGCGGCTGGAAGTGGCGAGGACGAACATGGAAATTTTTCACGCGTGACGGTGAAAAAAAAAGAGCGAACGAGAGGGGACTGGTTAGGCGCCAGCGGCTGACGGAACTCTTACACGGCACGACGTACGGATACTCATGCAAAGTTTTTTCCCTCTCAACTAATTTTCATGCATGCAGTGGTTGGTTTTAAAAAGGCTCAACTTATTTTAGTGTATCAATGGGGTGATGGTTTGTATGGATGCGTACATCATAGGTACCTAGCCGGTGACGTGAGGTCATTGTATCACCTCGAGTTATTTCATACAAAGCGTGGCTGTTCGTGGCGGTCCCATTCCTATGGGAACAGGGGTTAACTAGCAGAAGAGCAGCCCAGATTGATGATGTAGGGACAGGAACAGTTCAGTGTATTCGCCCCTGCCTTGGCCTAGAACGGTGCTAAGACCAAAGTAGCTGAGCTCTTTCAGATGGGCTGGGAGGAGCGAGATATCACGGTTGAAAACACCTTGATTGGCACATGCTGGTTGATGTCAAGCCGGACATACTGTACCTTAGATTATGCCTCGAGGAGCACAAGATTCAGCAATACATTAGTAGGTAGTCTCAGGTATCCGTAGATGGATGCTGCACTTGACAGTTCCCCCGAGAAAATGCATAAATCCATCCATATTCATCCAACACCGCCTCATTTGATTTTCAAAGCCCGCGCCTCAGGTCGAGTCCAGCTAAAAACGTTCACCAATTCAGGGAAAGGTACCAGCCGAGGGTGCTATTGCTAGGCAACCGCTCACCTGGAGAGCTCCAAATTTAGTGATCACCGCCACTGAAGCCTAGCGATTGTAGAGCTAGCTACAGCACTAGCCCCCCCGCCATAGGTGCGACCCCCCCGCCCGACATCACCTCACCAAGGGGAGGAAATAAAACTCGGGATCTTGAGCCTAAGTGACAAAAATATTTAGGTAACTTAGTATAAATTTAGGATGAGCTTAGGATACCTTTAGTGGAGTTTATTTTGTCACCCTAAACTTAGGTCTCATGTTTTCTTGCTCCCAAAGGCTCACCTCACCTAACCTCAACAATCCACACATCCAGATCCATCTCTCGCACGTCGAAATCTCCCTCTTCCGCATCAACAGAAAGCGTGAATCCACCTTTGACCACGCTCCCGGCGCCGGCATCGTAGTCTACCCCATTCATCTTCTTTTTCTACCTTTTGCTTTTGCTATAGTTTCTTCTCCTCATACTACTCATACTCATACTCGTACCTCTTGTTCTTAACAAATAACTAAAATTCTCTTGTCGAGCGAGATCTTATCTCGTCATCCCCCCCCCTCTTCAAACGACCCTCTTCCCCCCCGCCAACCCCTCGTCGGTCGATCTTCCTCATCTCTTCTCTCCTCTCTCTTCCGCTCGCCACGTCCCAGCAACGCCTAGGCTTTCTTTCGATCGAACCGGCCATTACAATCTATAGTCATGGGTCAGACTCTATCGGAGCCCGTTGTCGAAAAGGTGCGTCTTGTACCTTTGAATTTTATGTGCTCGTCTCGATCATCTGCGCGGCTCTATTCGGTTTTTTTTGTTTTGCATTCGGCCATTGAGATTTAGCACTCGGACCTGGCGCGAGAGGGGCAATCTTGCTCAGTCATGAGCCCCTCACCCAGCACCAGCGCTGGAGCCCACGCAATACCAATTTCACTAGCCGCGCCTATATCCTCAGCCTTGTCGGGAATATACATCGACCACCGGAGGCTTTGGGCTTATGATTTGGCTCTTGCGATTGTTATTTTCCACGCCCATGTTTCCATACTACTTAATATCCGCTTCCCCGATGTTTCCGCTGGCTGCTTTGTTGTCAGACCAAGTCCCGCTAACGCTTCTTTTCTATCCTACAGACTTCGGAGAAGGGCGAGGATGAGCGCCTCATCTACGGTGTTTCGGCCATGCAAGGCTGGCGCATTAGTATGGAGGATGCTCACACCGCAGTACTCGACCTCGACTCAGCCAAGTCTCACTCCAGCAAGCTGTCGTTCTTCGGTGTTTTCGACGGGCACGGTGGTGACAAGGTGGCACTATTTACCGGTCAAAACATTCACAACATTATCTTCAAGCAGGACACCTTCAAGTCTGGTGACTATGCTCAGGGTCTGAAGGACGGTTTTCTCGCGACCGATCGCGCTATTCTTAACGGTATGCGCCAGCTTTTGGTCTTTTCCGTTCTCCGCCATGCCCGATAATTGACAAATCGTCGCCTGGCTTCTTGAATAACAACTGCTAACGTGTCATGTTTCGCCAACGTCAGACCCCAAGTACGAAGAAGAAGTTTCCGGTTGCACAGCCTGTGTCAGCTTGATCGCTGGCAACAAGCTCTATGTTGTCAGTTCGCCCCTCGCCATTGTTTCCCCACTTTGGCTTTCACCTTCATATCCCGTTGGAGGATGACATGCGACAAGAAGCTGACCCGTAAATACAGGCCAACGCTGGTGATTCGAGAGGTGTTCTTGGTATCAAGGGTCGTGCCAAGCCTTTATCCCAGGACCACAAGCCCCAACTCGAGAGTCAGTAACATCACTCACGCAACACGAGCGATAGTACTGACATCCACACTAGACGAAAAGAACCGAATCACAGCTGCCGGTGGTTTTGTCGACTTCGGCCGAGTGAACGGAAACCTCGCCCTCTCGCGTGCTATTGGTGATTTTGAATTCAAGAAGAGTGCTGAGTTGTCCCCTGAGAACCAAATTGTTACAGCCTACCCCGATGTTGAGCAACATGATCTTACAGACGAGGATGAATTCCTGGTCATTGCTTGTGATGGTAAGCTACGTCGGCTCGAGTGATGAGGGAATAACAGTACTCACTAGCATAGGTATCTGGGATTGCCAATCCTCTCAAGCCGTGGTCGAGTTCGTCCGACGAGGCATCGCTGCCAAGCAGGAGCTCGACAAGATTTGCGAGAACATGATGGACAACTGTCTTGCCTCCAACTCTGAGACCGGTGGCGTTGGCTGCGACAATATGACGATGGTCATTATCGGCTTCCTCAACGGAAAGACCAAGGAAGAGTGGTACGAGGAGATCGCCCGCCGGGTCGCCAACGGAGATGGCCCATGTGCTCCTCCCGAGTACGGTAAGGATGATACCTGCTCTGCGAATTGAGTTGGACATGTAGACAGAGACTGACGTGAAATTGTAGCCGAATTCCGAGGACCTGGAGTCCACCACAACTTTGAGGATAGCGACAGTGGCTATGAGATGGATCCTGAAAACAAGGGACGAAGCTTTGGAGTCGGTGGGTACCGAGGCCGGATCATTTTCCTCGGCGATGGCACTGAGGTTCTTACGGATTCAGATGATACAGAAATGTTTGACAACGCCGACGAAGACAAAGACCTCGCCAGCCAGGTCACCAAAAACCCGTCTTCCGCCGAGAAGGACACCGTTCCTGTAACCGCCCCTGGCGCCGCCGCCACCGCCGATAACGCTTCCGCCGATACGAAACCCGCCGATGCAACCGTTACGAAGCCCACCGACAAGGACGCAGCGGAGGAGGTGAAGAAGGAGTCCAGTGCCCAGGAAATCAAGAAGGAAGAATAGGTTGTGATCTGAAATTACGGGGTAACGGGTTTGAATTCATCCAGGTGTCGCTTCTCCCTTGCACCTCCGGTTATGTTTCTCGGATCCCAACTTCCTGGGAAGTTTAAAGGGCAAGTGGTAGATGGTGGTCACGAGAGGGGGTTGTGATATTCTCATGTTAAGTCTTGCATCTCAACTTGTCGGTGTATTGGTGTCAAACCCGGATCTGGATCGTGCGCTCTTCATCGACTTGCCGAGGCGCATCACGAGAAGAGCGAGACTCGGGAAGGATATCATGTTCTGGGCTGAGGCGGATACAAGGAAAGAAAGAAAGAAAGAAGAGCGAGAGAAACCTTTTTTTTTTATGTTTACGCACGCATGGGATTCCCATTTTCTTCACGTCGCCATGAGATCATCCGTCTCATTCCAATCTTCCGTTGCGAATGCCAGTCTTCCCCCTCGCAATGCTGGGATGATATGCTCGAGTATGGTTGGATTGCTTTTAGAGGGGTTAAGAGGCAGTATAGCATATACAGGTCACTAACTGACGGCCCATTGTTGTTTTTTAACGGTAGGCTCGATTTATTCAGACGTGAGTTGGGAAACATCTATATCCATATTTCTCCAGCAGCTTTCATTGAACTTCCACATACTTGGCACTTATGTAATGTGGGTGAACACATGAACTGATCTCGAGGGCGAGACAGACCGTAATTTTTAGTGTGAGAAATCAAGATTTGGTGTTCTCATAACTTCGTTTTTCTTTATCGATGTTCTGGTTTCTTTCACCCATCCTCTTATAAAATGTGCTTTTGCTAATGTACATGGTATGTCCGTAATTTTCTATCATGTTATGACCTTGAAAGTACAGGTAAAATGGGTAGGCATCCTAGAAGGAATAGTAATATACAGGGTGGTGATGCAATGTGCCGAAAACACGATGTTGTTATATGGGAATTGTATGTGGCGCTTCTTACAGAAGTTCAGCAAGACTTAAATCTCGTCTCTTCTTCGAGCTTCTGATATCTTCTTCTCAAGCTCCTTCAAAGCAGCTTCAGGTGAAAGTGTTGAATTTGGTCTTTCAGGAGGACCATCTTGACCATCATCGCGCGATTTTGGGTCCGTCTCCGGCCCTGCTGACAAAAGTTTTGGAGTATCATCAACCACATCATCATTATCAGGCCAACTGTCAGGCTCGTCTTCTTCTTTTAGTATGCTCGGATGGTTTGTATCTGCCAGAGACTCATCCCAGCCCCAAATCATACGCGCCGGATCGAAACGGCCCTTGAGACGCACGTTGATTTTCCCAGGTTGACCGTCAGCTCTGCGAAGCTTGACGATGAGATCTTGCACCTGAATGGGTTTACCGGCTTTGATCTGGGAGTGCATGGGTAGGTCATTGGAGCGATATGAAAGTCCGAGCGCATATTCGAGGGGTTTAAGGGGAACATAGCCCGCCCACTTGTCAAGGATGGTACGCTCGACTCGGGACATGACTACCCAGACCCGAGGAATCTTGTCGGCTAGAATATCAGGGATTGCCTGTCTGGGGAAAATGCCTGGCTGATGCTCAAGTCTTTTCCAAAAGGGGTCTTTGTGCTTGCGAAGGAGGACTTGGCTCAGCAAGTCTCTCGATCCCTTCTTGAGCTGACGATAGAGGACACCGTAGAAGTAGACAGTTCCAAGGGCATGGGGTGAGCGTGTTTTGACCGCAAGTGACAGGAGAGCACCATAAGTCTCCTGATCAGGCTCGCAGCCGGCGTCCTTGAATAGTGACATAGCCCAAAGAGCAGTATCCCAATCTCTGGCTTTGGCTGCGTAGCTGAGGAAGATGTTGATGGTCTTAAGCTCAACTCTGTGGCCTGACTCTGTATAAACCCTGACCAGTTTCTTGCAATCTTCGATCCGAGGATCTTCTGGACGGTGGAAGCGAAGTAGTTCAGTGACAATACTATTGAGGCCATCGGCCGCTAGCCAGCCTTCACCGTAGCGTTCCTTCTGCTCGTCCAGGAAGCCTTTCAGAGGTATTCCAGCTTTGAAAGCAGCATATGCATCGAGAGAGGCCATTACATCGGCGATCCCGCGACGCGTGGCCTGGTGATTGAACATGCCCAATTGGTACATGGCCACAATGACCTGCCTCCTTTCGTCCTCACCCCTGACCAGTCGAAGGAAAAGCAGCCATGTTCGAATGTTGGGGTGATGATAACGCGCCTCCATCCTTCGGAGAAACCCATAAAAGAAGCCAATATCACGCTTGTGAGCGTAGCCTTCAAGCATGATGTTGTATATATCGGTGTCTATGGGAATGCCCAGTTCCTCTCCCAATTGTATGAGATGGTTGGCAGAGGCACGATGTCCACCTCGGAAAGCCATCATGGAAATAGCCATTTTCAAGACAGGGATAGTAATGAATGGTTTTGCAGCACGGTCATCAAAGGCATCAACAATGAGCTTGATCCGGATGCCGTCCGTATCGATATATCTCCCATTCACTCGCCTTTGGCCGTAGAACCTGATTGCTAGATGGGGAGGCACCTTGCCATAGCACAGCGTTGAGATATAGTGCTCAAAGTTGTCATGTGTCCACAAGGACGGTCGTGGGATCTGCTCGTATGGCACATGGAGAGAGTGAGGCTGGTACTCTTTGTGCACCCAGATATTGTCGTTGTGGTCATCAGGGAGCGAGGCACCTCCGTTTGGCGCATTTTCAATGGTTGGCCACAGCTGCCTCGTCTTATAATCCGAGGCCGCCACTTCTCCCAGCTCATAGATTTCAGCGTCTTGGCAATACCTCACAATCTCATCGGCCACCTTGACCAATATCTTGCTCTGTCCACGAAGCACAATGGCAGAAGGATTGCGATCCACCACTGCCCGCAGTTTCTGGAGCACGCCCGTCGCAGAGTCCACATATTCGAGATTCTGGTTGTTGACTTCGATATCCCACGTTTTGGGTAGGACGATCCTTACAGCCGACATATTGGCCCTCTCGCTCCATTGTGGTGTCATGCGCTTCATTAGCCCAAAACATTCTATCCATTGCGGAACTGTCTTATCGAAGTGGCTCCAGACCACACCTAAGCCGGCCTGTCGTCGTGCGTCCCGCCTATGCTCCAGCTCGCTTGCTTTGTTCGCCTCTTCGTTTGGATATCGGAGTGGTTTTCCGATCACAGGTTTAAAGAGCTTCATGGCATCTTTGTCTTCAACCAGTCGGAACGCATCGATCCTGAACGCATCTTTAAAGACTCGATTGCGGGACTCGTGAGTATCGTCTGTAACTAGGTTCGCAATGACCTGCTCAGGCTGTTGTTCGCTCACTTCGAGAGACTTTCCAGGAAGGGCTACAAGGGCTGTTTCTGAGGGTTCAGTTGGGTTGGTCCCATCAGAATGTGCTGTCGTTGATTCGAGCCGGGTAGCGTAGGGATTGGATATCCTGGAGGGCAATGGTGCCCTTGTTTTCGGAAAAGGTCCTGAGAAGGCAGAGCATCGCGACCGAGCCCGCCATATTGACTTGATCGCCAGGGACATTTGTTATAATTCACGCATCGTCGATGGCGTCTTAGTTCGAGAGGCCACTCGTTGAGAGCTGGGTCCTTGGCTACTAGATACCTTGGTATATATACCTAGTAGTCTCAAAATATGACGGAAAAAAGATTGGCGCGGGCGGGTGTTATCTGTTATCGCGATAACCGACCCGAGATATCGGTCATTGCATCACGTGGGTACCCGAATTTCATTTCTCGACTTGGCTCGTCGTGTATAAGGCCATGTCAATGTGAGAAACCAAAAGCAATCATGTATGTAGTAAACTTATAAATGTATTACAATAGTGAACAAGTAGCTTGTAGCTACCAGCATCAAATCGCCAGCTGCACCAATGCAACAACGCCTTGTCTGCTTCCCATCAGACGCCCATCAAAAGATTGAAACTTGACAACCGTTTTCGCTCATGTCTCCGATTCCTTCTTTTTACCATTAACCATGGCCTTTTCCTGCATTGGATGAGCGCCGCCACTCTGGTCGACACCTTCCCAACTTTCATCCCAACCTTTATCTCCTCTGACTGCCTCCTTTGCCTCGCCGCTCTCAGCCATTTGCTTGACATCGCTCCAGTAGGCTAACTTGCGAACCTCTTCGTCAGCATGATGGACGGCATCCTTCAAAGCCTGATTTCGCTCTCGTAATTCAGAAGTGTTCGTCTTCTTCATCTGAGTTGTCGTCTCGTCATGAATCTCCATCAATCTGCTGAGCAATATGCGGCGTGATTGTTGGAAAACAAATAAAGACATTATCTCATGCATCTCGTGCTGAAGGTTTTGGAGGTCCGTTGCATGCTCCATGTAGTTGTTGACAGCGTCAAGCTTCTCTCGGTCTATCCTGGCTTGTCGAAGAGCGCGCATGAGGTCGTCCACGTTATCAATATCGGCAGGTTTCTCATCCACGTCCGCGGCCGACATCTG
This sequence comes from Fusarium xylarioides, assembly GCA_013183765.1. Classification (NCBI taxonomy): domain Eukaryota; kingdom Fungi; phylum Ascomycota; class Sordariomycetes; order Hypocreales; family Nectriaceae; genus Fusarium; species Fusarium xylarioides. Next base: position 107,661 of record SRZU01000073.1, read on the forward strand.
GCTCATACTCGAGCGACTGAGACGACTGCTGGTGACGCTCGCGCGAGACTTTGGTGATTTGTGAGAAGCGGGCCGTATCGTGAAGTAATCCGTGTTGAGCATATGTGGATCGGCAGACACTTCCTCTGGTCTCTTTCGCACCCTCTTACGAATCCAGGCACGTCTTCGAACAAACGAGTTCCACCACTTGCCGCTGTGCCAGGAAAACTTTTTTGAAAAGTGGAAGGAATATTCCCAGCCATGTTCGTCGACACCTTTTTGATGGTTGATTCGCCATTCAGGCCACGCCCATTCCCATGTAGGGTCAGGAACTTGTGCATTATGGATGTTGCTAGGTGAAGCTTTATGGTACCCGTTGGCTGAAGCAAAAATGTCAATATCTACTCGATGAAAGCGACTTGGGTTTCTGGGGTTGACGACTTACTCCAAGCAGGTGGATCAAGACCTCCAAGAGCTTGCGAAGAAAACAGAGGAATACCGCAGAGAAACCCACCCCTTTCATTCTCGTAAAGTATGTCTATCGCTGTCTCGCGCTCGACATGAGGCTTCTTTGGCTTCACGTGTGGATGATCTCCATGAAAGCCGTCGGGTGTTGGTTCTGCTGATACGTCAGGCTAATTTGAGATCCAATATCACGGGCCATACTGACCTTGGACTTCAATGGATGGTCTTGTTTGTGGGGGCGTTGAAGGTTGGCCGTTCTCAATGCGGTTCGATGTTGGATGGGTCTGGCTTTCACCCTCAGTATGGGAATCGTCATGCTCATTGGTGTGAGCATTGTTGGGCGTGTTGCTCAATGGCTTCTTTTGGCCACCATCTTGCTCGTCACGGTTCTCTTGTTGTTCCTCCTCGTGTTCCTCCTCCAGGTCCAACAATCTTGATGTTGTTGAGTATCTTGTTATAGTATGAGGTTCGGGCGTAACTGACCCTGTCGGTGTCGCGGCGGCATCGTGATCGACTAGGGCAATCTCATGATCGTAATCTGTAGGCCTGAGTCCCGCGGGACGACGCGAGCTCTTGACCCTCAGCATTGCAGCTGTGCCGCCCGGGGCTGATTGCCCGGTCACAGATGGGAGAGAGCTTATTCAGGTTGTCAATGATGGCGGAGATGAATTACGTTTGATGTTTGAAACGAATGATGGCACGTGGGAGGCTGTTCAGCCGCGTCTCGTCTCCAGACAACAATGGAGACAGCTGACACTAGATGGTCGTGTCACTTGGAATAAGGTAACGCTGTGGTTAGAGTAAAAGATGGAAAAAAGGGAAGTGTCAAAAAGCAGGCTAGGAGAGACATTATGGCGTTGTGAGCTTAGAGGAGGCGCTACTACTGACTGTTAGGGGCTCCAACCTGCTTTGGGAGGCTGTGGCGGGGCGTTCAGCTGAGGCAGCTTCCGTGTCGATAATGATGTTCTATTATTGTAGCAAATATCCAATGGAAAGTTTCATGAGCTAATAATACAATTCTTTCAGTTTAGGCGCAGGAGAAAAACAATATGTATAGAAATAAAGGTAATGATCAAAACAAAGGCAAAGTTTTTACTCTACTCAATTGGAAAATTGTAATACAAGTAAGCTGTGTCGTTCGTGATCGATCGTCGTCACAGCTTAACCTTAGTAGCCAGGTCCAGGAAGAATAAGCTACTAAAGCTCGATGATGTAATGCCGATTTACGGCGGGTCGGGCACTTGCATCTTTCGGTGGGGCCGTTCCCTGGAGCAAATCCATTGAGGTGCAGCTCCGTCGGCGGCTCATCACTTTAGCGTGGAATGTTTGATCAAACAAAAAAGTCTAGATTCAATTCTGTCACTGGAAGTGAATCATATTACGACATTAAGAATTAGATGCAAACTGAAGGACACTTGTTGCCAGTATAGTCAAAGAATCGGGGTGTGCGTCTGAGAATCATCCTAGCGAGAGAGATATATAATTACACCTTCCAATAGATAGATCGATCTACTTGCATAGAATTACTAGTGTCATGACATCTACGACAGCACCATAGATAATGCTTTGTCCGCCAAGCAAACGTACCTAGAGAGTCTACTCACCAATTGAAGCTCATATATAGTATTAAACAGTGTCAGTCCACCAAGTGTCACAGTACGTATCCGCATTCAGTTCAGCCATCACTCACTCATCACCTCATGATCCGAGCAATTGGTTCTCCCCGCCCTCGTTACGTCATGCACTTGCAACCATCCCTTCCAGGTTCGCATATGAGCACATGGAAATTTGATTGACGAAGAAGAGAATCTTCCTAACCTAAGAGGTATGAAGTAGTTCCGAGGTAACCACCTTACCTAAGGTAGAAAAGAGGTTACTTTCCTTTCCCTTATGATAAATACCCTGCCATCATCTACTCATCCGTCATTGCATCTTGTCACTCCATACTCAACCCTCTCTCCCTCTCTACAAACCACATCACAACAACATACACACTTTCGCAAACAACTACTACAAACCATTCAAAATGTCCAAGTCTCGCACTCCTCTCATCCTTGGCGGCGCTGCTGTCTCTGGTATCGGATACTACCTCTACGCCGCTGGTGGCAACCCACGAGCTGCTGAGAAGAACGCCGAGAGTATGCGCTCTCAACCCCAATGCCAGTAATTCTACTAACGTCTCACTCAATAGGTGACGCCCACAGCGCAGCTGCCAATATCAAGAGCCACCTTCCCGGCCGTTCCCCCAATGCTGAGGGTGAGCTGAAGGGAGCTGGTGCTGCTGCCGGTGCCAAGATTGACAGTGTTGTACGTATATTTCCCCAAGACACTACAATTGTGTTCTAGTACGTTGCAATCATGTCCTAACCCAATCGCAGGCTGCCGAAGCCGACCGTACGGCTGGTGTCATCAAGAGCAATGTCGAGTCTGTTGCCAAGGACGCAAAGGCAGAGGCCATGAGAGTAGTCGACAAGTTCGACAACCGTGTCGAGGCGGAAGCCGCAAAGGCCAAGGGCGGTATCTCGAGCTGGTTCGGTGGCAGCAAATAAGCGAATTCTCCACAATCAAGAACCAAGATGAAGCAACTGTATTACTTATTTAATCAAAGTCGGAGCCTGGGGTATCACTTTTGGGATTGAGCGGGCGAATGGTCATGGCCCAGCAGCATGAGACTGGCCGTGAGATAGCTCTGGGTCTCTACATGCAATGTAATTCGATAGTATAAGAGCAATGAATCACGGTCAACAAGAAGACGTATATATATATATATTGGAGACATGCGGTGTTTAAAATACGTTCCACCGCTATGAATGTTGTCTAAGCTCATTAGACTAGCTCATGTAACCAAATCCAGAACTCCAACCCATGTATCAACATCATCCCTGGTGATTACCAGGTGCCAGTCTCTCTAATATCAGACGATCCTATTGTTCCAATTCGTCAGCCACCAACTTAAGTATTTCCTCATAACTCTTTCTCGCATTTGTGGGCTTCTTCGCAATCGCCTGCCACACTTCGCCGTGTCGAGGTTCATTCAGCACGCATTTCGTCACCACATCTGCCCGCTTCTCCTCCGTACCATGCTGACACAAGAACCGGTAGTACCAAGCCCAAGAATCACCATAGTCGCTGTCCAGCACAAGAGCCTTCTCGAACCAGTTTTGCGCCTTCTCCAGCTTACGATCACCCCAAAAGATGCGCGCTACAGCCACAAACAGGATGGGGTCGCTGTCCACCTTCTTGATAGCTTCGAGACTGCGGGCCTTGCGCTGTGTTCTAGGTTCCAGATGCCATATCTGTTCTGCCCAGAGGAGACCACTCTTGGGGACTTCTTGTTGTGCCTTTGCCATCATTGACTTGGCCTGGGCTGTGTTGCCTGCTCGACGTTCTAGTCGTACTGACTCGCACCACAACTGCGCGTTCTTTGGTACAGCGAGTCGAGCACGATCAAGCACCGATCGAGCCTTCACGGTAAGACCAGCCTGCTCCTCAAGCCTAGCATAGAGAAGCCACAAGGGAACAGATTTGGGTACTGCCTTGACTCCTGTGCCGTAAGCCTCTCTCGCTTGGCCAGTTTTGCCGAGGTCCTCATAGATCTGTCCCTTGAGCATCCAAAGCTTGGCTGCTGCAGGGAATAACTGAAGAGCCTGAAGGACAAGATCTAGAGCAGCCTCGATATTGCCCAACACTCGTTCAAACACAACACTCTTCATCCATACACGATCTGTGGGAGCCTTCTCACGGGCAATCTCCAGAAGCTTCCGGGCTTGTTCGCCATTGCCATTTTCTGACTCCAGCTTAACAGCGGAAAGCCAAATATCCTCGTTGTTGGGGTTTTGGTTGAAGGCACGTTTGAGAACGAGACGAGCATTATCCACCTCGCCAGCCTGCCACTTCTCCTTGGCCAGCATCATCCATAGGTCCTCGCTCTTGGGGCACGCCTCCACAGCTTTCTCCAGCACTTGCCACAACGACTCTCGAGTTCCATGATTCCTTTCCAAGTCTGCTGCTGCCATCCACATCGTTCTACTGTTGACGAATATCCGTAGTGCGTAGGCGTAGATGGCCCTGGCAGTCTCATATTTGCCTCGGTTGATACTTGCCCTCGCATCTTCCATCCATGTGTCTTTGCGATCATCATCCTCGTCCAAACTCCAACCCAGAGTCTCCCGAATGATGTTCTGACAGGTAATGATGGCACCTTCCTCTTCGCATCTTTCTGCTTCTGCAATCCACTCCTCGCGCTTGGGCATCGCAGACTCCTTCGCCAGGACCTGGACACCACGCTTAATAACATTGACCTTGGTGCCCTGTCCGAGTTGTTCCTGTAACCGTGCAGCCGCGATCCAAATTTCGTGTGATGTAGGACAGGCCTTTCGAGCCTTGTTGAGGACCTTCTGAGCGTTCTCTGGCGTCTCCAATCGTGCCAAGGCCAGCCAGAGATCCACAGAGAGAGGAATCAGCTCGGTGGCCTTGGCTAGGAGCAGCTTGGCATCATCGGAGTTTTCCTCCAAGTTCACTGCCTCCTTCCATAAAGCCTCCGATTCAGGGATGTGATCAAGTGCTTGTCGGATGACTCGCTTCTTGTTGCTTGGAATTGTCTCTAGCCTCATCGCCTCGACCCATAGTCTGACTGATGTGTTGTTGGCCTCAATAGCTCTTCGCGCAATAATCTTTGCATTTGGAGAATCGCTGTTAAGTCGAATGTTCTCAAGCCAAGCATCTTCACTTTTAGGACACTGTGTACAACCCTTGTCGATCGTCTTTCTTGCCGTTACACTCTTGCCTGCCAACTCCTCGAGTCGCGCCGCCGCGATCCAACCCAAAGCGTTTGTGGGATTCGTCTTGACAACAGACTGCAAAAGCTCGCGAACACGGTTGATATCTCCAACTTGAGCTTGCGCTTCACTCATCTGCATCTTGTTGAGGCTAGTGAGATAGCCTTGAGGGTCGATACTAGTTGATGTGCCTGGTGCAGCAGAATCGCTCCCAGCTTGCTCCAATCTGGACTTGAGCACCTTGTCGCGAGCCGCGCCGATCTTGGCAAAGTTGGTCATTGTACCATCTGCAGCATCGCTGCCACCGGCGCTGGAAGAAGTGCCCTCATCCATAACTGTTGTTCCCATCTCGCTCGAGTCGCGCGCTGCCGCAATGACACTGTCGGGAACAGCGTAGAATCGTTGTCGCAACGCTTGCTTGCTACGCCGGTTCTTGCCTGTCAAGTCGCCAACTTCGGGTAGATTTGCCCATTCGTCGTCAGTGACAGTCGCCAGAGCTCGCTTCAGGTCGGAAAACTGCTGTTGAATCTTCGGGTTGTTTCGTTCATATTCGTCCTTCTCGGCCTGCTCTCGTGCTTCGCGCTGCTTTTTTCTTCGGTCCATTCTCTCATCCACCCATTCCCAAATCTTATCAGCCTCCTCATCATCTTTGTCGTACACACCGCCAGCGAAGAGCCCAACTTCATTGTCAGGATCTTGATATCGTTCTTCGTCACCTCCCTCGTCTTCATCCTTTTCTTTATCCTTGCCCTTCTTATCCGGCGCAAGACCTAGCTGAGCGGCACGCTTCGCAAGTGCCTCTTTGATTTGATCCTCGCTGGGTCCATCTCGAGCAGGGCCAAGATCGGATCGTGTCGTAAACCCTGTTGCGCCTCGTCCAAGACCAGCGACATAGTTCTCAGGGGCAGCCTGGTTGAGGAAATCGCGTCGCCCCGACATGCTGACGGCGAGTCCTTTGTCTTGCTATTAAATGAATGAGTGTGTCGAATGAATCGAATCCCGAGGTTTGAAGAGGGAAGATCAAGGTCGCGCAGAGCTCAGATGAGAAAGGAACCAGTCCAAAACATAAAAATGCGGGTCAAAATTAGAGAGCTCTAGGCTCCACAGTCCGCCACTTTCCGTTGAAATCTGACACCCTCTACAGACGACTCTGCCAAACGTTCATTGGCAGAAGCAATTTTATCCCTTTAAAGACGAGGAGGCAGCTTTGATGTACCAAGCCGGAAGAGTTAATCCGGTGGCCTTCCCTTACACCGTTTTGATGACCAAGAGGCTTTCGCTTGATCCAATTGGATATAGGTATCTTATGATCTCATCGGTACGCTGAAGCTGCCTCCTCGTCTTTAAAGGGATAGATATCCCAGGAAATGCCACTATAAAAAATACCCAAGAGGCTTCACATCTACGATAAGATTTCACCACTACTAAACTCTGTCGGAACAATAATATTGTGTCAAGTAGGTAAGCGCCTTAATCTCCCATGTCCATGAGGCCAATTGAGAAACCACAATGAGAAGCTCATCATTCATATAGATTTCACTAGGATATGGTTCTTTCATGACAGTAACAGGCTTTCTGTTGAATTTGGCATTCAACGATATAATAACTCTCTTCTACCCGTCCTAACCACGAAGCATTGATATGTGCTCCAATCCACATCTTCCTCTTCAAGTCGGCCTGGCTTTCTTTTCTCTTCTTGTGTTTCATAAGCCGTTAAAATTACAACGTATAGTTGCCGCTTTTCCTTCTATGGGTTTTGTGAAACGAAATCAAAGCAATAACTCCATCCCTAACCATTCTCGAAGACTACTCCCAGCAAGCAGATGTGTACCGTTCCACACGGTACAACTTGTACATGCTCACCAGGTCAGGCTTGGAGTGAAAACAACCCAAGAAACACCGGACAGGAAGCATAGGTGTTAAGCCTGTCTATAAACCAATGAACAAAAAATGAAACAAAATCTTGAAGCTCCATATCCCTATCATGTTCAGCCATAATGTGGATGGAGGTTTACATCCAACGCCGCTGCTCCCTAATGTGACATGCTATGCACGCTCAAAATACACAAGACAAACGGTGACTTGACAAAAGAAAGGCTAGAAGGGCTTCTGCCTCTCTCGGGGCATCCTCCCATCTAGTTTGAAGGTTCAACCTTGGTACTGTTCGAAGGATCATTTGAAGAATTTGGACTGACGGCCTTCCTCCCTGATACAGTGGCGCTGCGGACACGGGCGCTCATCGGAAGAGTATATTTAACCACGCCCTTAACGATGAGGTCAAACTCGTTCTGGTAAATTCGCTCCCAACGTTGTGAGCCCCCCACTGTATTGTTCAGAGGGTACTCGAGTTGCATCTCTCCAGTTGAAGAAGAGGTGCCTTGATGGAAAAGAGAGCCCTCAAAAGTGAGAGGACTATCGAATTCTGTGATCCGTCCCAGAAGAACGTTGGGTCGAAGGTCGTCATCTGGGTCGGGATCATCCAGCGGAGGGTCGTTTTCTGGGTCATCGGACACACGTATGTCATCTGGGCCGTGAGGGAAAGGTCGAGCCCACCAGTCCGAATCTGTTCCTGTATATTCAGATTTCGCGAAAACCTCTAGGTTCGCGTGGTCTATTGTGACGACGACGATGTTAGGATTATGTGCTTTGACAGTCAAATCGAACATCAACACTTGGCCGCTGGTCACCACGTTGTGGATAGCAGTGATTTCGATTCCAGTCATCGGCTGCGAAGTAGCAAACATGAAGCCGATAGCGCCAGTAATGACAAGCATGAACATCATGGTAAGTACTAAGCATGCCGCAAACCGGTTTAAGTATGACGACCGTCTTGCAAAAGTTTGTGACTCGGCCTGTCGTAGGTTGTGCGGCCCACGCCGGTTTCGACCTGAACGACCTGAGCGGACCGAGCCGAGAAGAGGTGTACGCTCATCATCTGCTCCTGTCGTGTCATCCATATCGTAACTGGACGACATCTGCATCGCAGAACGTTTATGTCCAAAATGGCGTGGAGCGTTGGAGTGAGCGTTGCGAGGGCTCGGTGGCCCTGAGGAATTGCGAGAGTTAGGTCCAGCGAGCTTCGACCTCGCAGCATTCGGAAATGGGGACTCATTATCAAATAGTGAGGCATGGCCGTTACCAGGCTGTCTACCCCAGCGACCAATGTGGTGATGGTGTCTCGTCGTACCTCGTGTTGACCCACTGCCACCACTGCGGTTAGAGCCTTTGCCATCCTCGGTTTCGACTGCTAAGCTCTCATTTCCGTTGCTGGTAAAAGTGTTGACGAATTTCATCGTCTTTTTTGGTCCATGAGCAGGTCCTCCACTCTCCATGATACCATAAATGGATCGCAGATTCTGACGATCAGCCTGGCTAGCCATAGATGTAGCACTGGGAGTCCTTGAATGAAATCGGCGTCCAGCCCGATCATTGCCATCTGGAGGGTTAGAGTCGTAAACAAAGGTCTCTTCGGAATCCGAGGTGTTTGCTTCGTCAACGGCGCTGGCAATCGTTGCTTCGAAAACATCAGCTTTGGAGGATGCTGGATGGATATTAGCAACATCCCTCAATGTCAGTGTCACTAGTTCAGGCTCACCATTCCCTGCATTTACCGGGGGCTGTTTGCGTGTAACCTTCTTCTTATCCTTTTTCGGTTTTATTGTCTCCGTGCTCTGTTTTGTCTTGAGAGTTCCATTTGTTCCTTCACTTTTCTGGGCGGTTGTGAGCGCAACCTGTGGCACGCTTGGAACAGTCTCAGTCTCTACTGTCATGGTCTGTATGGATCCATCCTGCTTCGACTTCATTTGCTTATTCGACATGGCACTAGACTGCCGAGTAATTATGGGTGGAGGAACGGATGTCGGTCTCTTTGTCTCCGCCTTGTTGTTGCTGGTGTCGCTTCCACTCTCTTGACCGACCAAGCTACTCTTTGCTCGTAGAGCCCGTCCATCGGGAAGTGCGGTATCAGAATAGTTGTCGGTGCTTGATAGCTTTTCCTTCAACTTTTCCACTAAAGCCGACCCGTTGGGAGGGTTGGGGGAGTTTGGTAAACTGACTTCTTGAACCGTTTCCAACGCTACGCGAGCCGGAGTTCGCATTCCAGATGGATGCGGCGCCTCCTCCATCTCGCTCTCTGATATTGTTTGTTGCTCCATAGACTGCGGCGACGGCGTAGGTCGTTGAACACTAATGGACGGAAGATCCTGCTCGCTGAGACGCGCAGGAATTGCTGGTCTGCTACTAAACTGGGGGGGAGGCGATCGCAGGCGGGGCGATACGGGCCATCGCGGGCTGTCTTTAAGGTCTGCGTTGAAGCCTGGCTTTTGTGGGGTCGGTGCTTGGATATGTTGTTGTTGTTGTTCTTGGGAAGGTGTAAGTGTTGGGGTGTTGGTCGAGGACAATGATCGTGATGGAGCAGCGGAGGACAAGCTTGGTCGTGTCGTGCGTGAAGGACTATTATCGGTTTGGCTGTTTTTTCGAGATCGATTACCAGGCAAGCGGTTTGCTGAAGCAGTCCTTCGAGGGCGTCGCGTGGGGGAAGAATCTCTTGAGGCCAAGGGTGAAGGGCCTACAGAATTGTTGGCAGAGGATTGTTTTGAGTTCTGGCTTCCTGTTGTTGCGCTTGATGATGTTGCAGATGGGTCGGTCACGTTACGAGACGCACGACCGACGCCAGATGTGCCGTCTAAGACGGCAGATGACTTGTCCATGATGACGGTGGCCTGTGGGAATGGTGGAGTGAATGCCTAGCGAGCATACCACCGGGACGGGCCTTAGCAGGGACAATGAATTGCAAAGCAGATTTCAGAATAGATCATTGTGGTTGGCTCGTCATTGAAACAGAATGGGCGTATGGCCGAGATTGAGGGCCGCGAGAATGTCCAGGAGGGAGAGCCTGCAAAGAGAAGCTAACCCAACCTATTCCGGACGGCTGCTGGCACCTGTCTGTCGAGGATATGGCAGACGACACAAGCGGACGGGCGGGATATGGCTGGGCAGACAAAGGGTGAGGGCGGATGCAGGTTGACTAGACAGGTAGGAAGAGTATCGAACTAAACGAGGGCGAAACAGTCGGCATGTACAGGATAGAGAAAACGGTTGAGATGACGAGATGTATCGTTTATGGTCGTAAAAGTGGTGGTAGTGGTGGTGTTGAGGTCGAGAGTAAGTAGTAGTAGTGAGCGAACGAGCGAGCAACTGAGTGAGTGAGTACAGTATGATGGTAGTGGTTGGCGGGAGTGACGGTGGGTGTAGACGAGAAGATGGTGGTGGATGTAGTCTTGGCCGTAATGTGATGGATGTGGATGTGGGAGAAAAGGTGACGCTGGTGTTGTACCCGGCCGTACCTATATCCGCACTCCCGTCAGGTCCTGGTTAAAAATCCGATTACTGACGCAGCCTGTCCTTTTTTTTCGCTCACTCAGAGAGTCTTCCGGAAGAGCAGCGCCCCCCAAAATAAGAGACATGGGCTGGCTCCCGGGATGGGGCCTTACAAAGAACCAGAAAGGAATCACGTAGGGGCAAGTTCTGGCTGGGGTAAATGAATGGGATTGGTCAGTTGCGTTTAGCGTTGAAGCATGACACAATCTGTCGGGTCGCCTTGGTACGAAAGCCCTGGAGACACAGAGAGTCAATATCTTGTTGGGTTGGACGAGTCTAGATTGAAGGGAGGATAGCGCGGGTGTTAAAGCTGACACTGATTTACATCCAACATCAGGCTACAGTCCGCAGGGGTTACAAATGTCAGGACCGGTACAAGCCCGAAGTGGTGACCTTGTGGGGATGCTATCATCATGGGTATAGGTACAGGACTGGGGTCAGTTTTTGTATGTGATTTTCAATATATTGAGGTACTGATACTGTATCTAATAGTCTAATAGGAAGCTACCTTCCTAGATGCATCTCATAAACCAGTCTCATATTAAAAGGGATAGCTTTATAAGGAAATCTTTATTAATTGCTTCCTAAGCAGCATTGATAGCCTCTTGTTGCCGCTAACGATTGAGACTATCTATATCGTAATTATCATCTATCCACATCTCCATTATAGGCTATAGATTTTTAATAGGATTGAGATCAGGACTGTATCATGACTAAGGGAAAACCCTGTGCAGGAAATGCTCCTGTATATAGGTTTTGGTGTAGTCTGCAGTATATATGCTTAAGTTATCCTGTTAGAAATAGACATTATTAGAGCTAGTTAGCTGCTTGACCTGATAGAGGAAGCTATTAGCGTATTTAATAGGACTAATACAGTAGTTATAGGCGTTATTTAGGATATTAAATCTAAAGATAAAGTTAAGACCTTTCTAATAACTGCAGATAATGCCCTAGTAATTTATTCTATTCCCTAACTATCTTAGAAATTAGAAATTAGAGATAGCTTTATCCTAATAGATAGTTATAAGGCATTAACTGCTCTTTATACTATAGAAGGTCTTCTTATCTAAAAAGGCAATATAACTGTTAACCTAATTAATAGAGTTAAGGAAAAGGCATAAGGCTTTATAATATATCTTAAGATGCTCTACCTAAATTAATAGATTAGTCCTTAGCTTCTTCCTTAGATAATAACATTTAAAACCTAGGAAATCTATCCTAGTATTAATAGTATCTATTCTAATGTTAAAAAGGCCTAGAATAAAGGTCTAAAAATCCTTCTAGTTAATCTTGCAGTGTAAGAGATATTTATTAAGCTACTAATAAAGAGTCTTAAGCTACTTATTATCTAGTCTCTTCTTCTAAGGATGTAAAATATCTTTCTTAGGGGTTAGAGGATAATTAAGGCTATAATAAACTTAATGCTTAGTATATCCTATAATATTAAAGATCTAGGAAGCTATTATAGAAGTATCTTTAGATAGAATATAATAATAAAATTAATTATTATAGCATAATTCCTTTAAATAGGCCTGCCTTCTTTGTAGAAGCTCTTAAAGAGGGCTATGACTGCAGCTTCAGCTGCAACTTGGTGTTCTCTCAGGTGTAGGTTTATTATGTTAATGGATGAAGCCATCTTTAGCAATTCTCCAGTTTCCTTAATGTCCCCTAGGTCCTTAGACTAGTCTATTATCTTTATAGATCTTAAAATCAGTCATTTTAGCAAAAACGCAGCATTAAAAGCTATAAAATTAAGGTAGTTGTAGTATTATATTAAAAAAAGCTGCCTTTATTATAGTAGTAATAACCTCAATTAGCTGCATTATAATTTATATTATTTTATTAAGGAAGTTAGCTATAAAGTACTAATTCTATTAAAATCTTAGTTTTAGGTAAGAAAAAAAGGTTAAACTAAGTATAGGTACCTAGCCTTAAACAAGCTAATAAGGCCATTTTAACCTATTCCGCGGTGGGGTGGGGTACAAGCCAAAATGCGGAAAATGACATTTGTAACCCCTGCGGACTGTAACTGTGTTAACTCCGTCCCTCCGCCTCGACGCAAGCATCAACCAGGATCTTTCACCCACAACAAGGTACCTACAAACCTTCAGCATCTGAAAGTCCCGGACAATTCTTTCCGGTCCCCGAGTAGCCGAGATAGGCAAGCAGTATCATCAAAATGTGCGGTCAGAGCAGTCACGGGGTTTGAACCGCAATACCCAGAGTATACCTGAAACTGGTATTCAAGAGTCGGTGAGGTATTGTAGTGTCAGTGTACTAGGGCTAGGAGAGATTTGAGCACAACGAGGGTCTCTAGAAGCGTTCTCCGGTCTCCGGGGGACTTTGATGATTGTTTCCGCCTGGTTTGGCTGGTCGAAGGGGGCTTTCTTTTTGCTAGCGGATTTGCCCCGGTCAGAACAGAACGGTCTGCTGGGACGTGTGTCAGGGGATGCCCGGCTATTGTCATTGGCGGCTTGTCCTACGACGGGCCAAAGTCCATGACGTGCAGGCTGAAGATTGGGGCATGTTCAAGGCAGATTCAGATTCGTGTCAATCCAATACGAATGAATGAATGTCAAAAAAAGAGAAGATGATGCAGGCTTGAAGTGTCCACATGATCATGCTGATGAGCCGTGCTGCAACACAACACATCGCATCCCATTGCATCCAACGACTGGCCCACTAAGAACCGTTGTCAACGTGGCTCTGGAAGCTCTAGCTATGCTAGCTGCAGTCAACAAGACAAGCCCTCACTGGGGTGTCACAAACACTGCATCGCATAGTACCCAGGAGTACGGAGTAGCCTATCGTGCAGTGGAGGGATAGGACTAGAAAGGTCGAAAATTTCACTTCTGACCGTCTTTGTAAGGTCCAGGTACTTTCTCGAGAGCCACTGCTGCTCGTCTTTATAATCAGCGGACCCTGCCGATGCTTCTGTGTTGCCCTGATGATAGTGACATTGTCTGAGAATATCCGAGACGTGAGACTTGGCGTTGTTGCGAAGCTTAGATTCAGACCAGAAACACCGATGATTGGAAATTGGCAAGACTTTTCTATTCTCTGAGTCTCGGTGTAACAAACCTGATGACCTATGAAGAGAAATGGAGCTTTGTAACTGTAACAAGTTAGCTACTCGCCCAAGTCCACTGCCTAGACAAAGAAGCGAAATGGAAGACCTTCTTGCGACGATCTGAGAGCGAGCAGGCAGAGAAGACATTTTTGGTGTGGGAGCAATCAGGTACCGGCTACAGGGATGACTTCCGCCAAACAAGGGCTCTCCGCTCTGCTTACGATTGGATCCTTGATGTCGCGCCTGGTGCCAGGAACCGGTTGCAGGGGCTATTGCGAGTGCGAATTTGAGAGGGACAGGGCTTGTCGGTTGAAGAAGCATTCTGAGGCTTGAGATTAGAGAAGCTCAGTGCGAATGTGATACCCAGACAAAGGAAGCTATTCACTAGGGGCAACAATTAGAGTTAAGAAGTGGCTACTTTATTCTGACTCCCATCGTCATTATTCCCATCGTTCAGCATCACTCAATGAATGGTCTTGGCTAGCTTGAGCTTGTTAGGCTTACCATGTCTGTAAGGGAAAGCTGTCAACATCGATCGCCTTCCTCGAGTCACATGAGCATTTAACATGGCGTTGATCTTTCTGAATCATAATTGACTTTCAGGAACCAATTCTGATGACCAAGTAGTTGCTGAGAAACAGCCGTCAGCCAGTGAGTGAGTGGGCTACATGGAAGGTTCGAAGGCTTATTGAGTAGGTACCTATCCTTCAACTGCGTTCAGCGCTGCTCCTAGTTACAATGATATAAGAAGACGTAATATTAATTCACTGTGCATATGACAGCGGTAGAAAACAAACATTTCCATCATATCAATGTCAAAGGCGGCACAATCCGTCACTCACTTACAACCCCAAACCACACCCACTCAGACTGAGTTCTTGTTGGGATCCAATAAAATGCAAAGAATTGCGACATTATCGCGGTTGAAAACTCTGAATAGCTCGTGAGGTCTGCTTTCTTTTTTCGTCTTTTCTTTTCCTGTTGCTCTGTATGTAAGTATTCTCTGTCCTAAATCATACAGTCTGCAGGGGTTACAAATGTCATTTTCCGCATTTTAGCTTGTACCCCACCCCACCGCGGAATAGGTCAAAATAGCCTTATTAGCTTATTTAAGGCTAGGTACCTATACTTAGTTTAACCTTTTTTTCCTACCTAAAACTAAGATTTTAATAGAATTAGTACTTTATAGCTAACTTCCTTAATAAAATAATATAAATTATAATGCAGCTAATTAAGGTTATTACTATTATAATAAAGGCAGCTTTTTTTAATATAATACTATAACTACCTTAATTTTATAGCTTTTAATACTGCATTTTTACTAAAATGACTGATTTTAAGATCTATAAAGATAATAGATTAATCTAAGGACCTAGGGGATGTTAGGGAAACTGGAGAATTGCTAAAGATAGCTTTATCTGTTGATATAATAAACCTACACCTAAGAGAACACCAAGTCGCAGCCAAAGCTACAGTCATAGCCCTCTTCAAGAGCTTCTACAAGGAAGGCAGGCCTATTCAAAGGAATTATACTATAACAATCAATTTCATTATTATATTTTATCTAAAGATGCTTCTATAATAGCTCCCTAGATCTCTAATATTATAGGATACACTAAGTATTAAGTTTATTATAGCCTTAATTATCTTCTAACCCCTAAGAAAGATATTCTATATCCTTAGAAGAAGAGACTAGATAATAAGCAGCTTAAGACTCTTCATTAGTAGCTTAACAAATATCCCCTACACCGCGAGATTAACTAGAAGGATTTTTAGACCTTCATTCTAGGCCTTTTTAACATTAAAATAGATACTATTAATACTAGGATAGATTTTCTAGGTTTTAAATGTTATTATCTAGGGAAAAAGCTAAGGATTGATCTGTTAATTCAGGTAGAGCATCTTAAGATGTATTATAAAGCCTTATGCCTTTTCTTTAACCCTATTAATTAGGTTAACAGTTATATTGCCTTTTTAGATAAGAAGACCTTCTATAGTATAAAGAGCAGTTAACGCCCTATAACTATCTATTAGAATAAAGCTATTTCTAATTTCTAATTTCTAAGACAGTTAGAGAATAGGATAAATTACTAGGGCATTATTTACAGTTACTAGAAAGGTCTTAACTTCATCTTTAGATTTAATATCCTAAATAATACCTATAACTACTATATTAGTCCTATTAAATACACTAATAGCTTCCTCTATTAGGTTAAGCAGCTAACTAGCTCTAATAATATCTATTTCTAATAGGATAACTTAAGCGTATACACTGCAGACTACACTAAAACCTATATGCAGGAGCATTTCCTGCATAGGGTTTTCCCTTAGTTATGATACAGTCCTGATCTCAATTCTATTGAAAATCTATAGCCTATAATAGAGATGTGGATAGATGATAATTACAACACAGATAGTCTTAATCATTAGCAGCAACAAGAGGCTATTAATGCTGCTTAGGAAGCAATTAACAAAGATTTCCTCATAAAGCTATCCCTTTTAACACAAGACCGGTTTATAAGATGCATCTAGGAAGGTAGCTTCCCATTGGACTATTAGATACAGTATCAGTACCTCAATATATTGAAAATCACATACAAAAACTGACCCCAGTCCTGTACCTATACCCATGATGATAGCATCCCCACAAGGTCGCCACTTCGGGCTTGTACCGGTCCTGACATTTGTAACCCCTGCGGACTGTATCCCGTACATATGTAAGTATATGCCGCTGATGCTGTCAGCCATGTTTCCCCAGAAGATGAATATGCAAGATAGATGGTCATCGCCAACGTTGCTACATATTGTCACAAGGCATGTCGGTACCAATGTGGTTGCACGATGCCAAGTTCATGTTCTTTGCTCGGGCCGTGTCGCTGGCCTCACCATGACAACAATGCCTCGGCTCTTGCCTTGAGAATGGTCTGGGACTTTCGATATGGAAGACACTCCATCATATGCGTTGTTGGGATCTGCTTAATCTGCACTGCAAAGTCTTGTCTCTCTCTGCATTGTTAATCATGCCCCATCAAACTACTCTCACTCGAACTACCCTGGATCCTGTCACTGAACCTCGGTCTCAGACATGGACCAGCATCATCTGGAAGCCATGCACATAATGCACGCGTCGGTATCCTCTCATCATGCATGGAGAAGTAACAATAACTTGGGAGGGGTATCATCCGTTCGCCCTTCCGAGACGCGGATGAAGACCTTCGCTGTCTGTATCTCGGATCTGAAATTCGGCTTCCGTTCACTACCTACAGAGTAAAAGTCTATGCTCTGACGTACGTCAACTACCTCCTGCCTAAAACCAAAATCGAACAAGAAACAGTAGAGGTAATAACGTAGGCCAGTATCCAGCTCCTTTCAAGTCACAGCCACTATTCTCAACTCTTCAGCCTCTCACAGTCTGACACGAGTATCATCCTTCTCCACCAAGATTGCAAGTGTGCCACATGCTTGGACAGCAGATGCTCAAGTTCAGGGTAAGACTCAAGCCACAAATTCGAATGTCTTGGTCAGAACAAGCTCAATTACGGTGGACAAGATTGATATAGCCAAGCAAGAAGACACAGGGTGTGAATGGCCTGTGTATTTCCTGCCCAGCTTCCTCTTGAGGATCAAACGATGGAGGGAATATATACTTTCTAATTATCTTATGATGAGTTTCATTAATAATGTAGCCCAGGGCTTGCCCTCGTATACACTGATATTGTTTATTATGTTTATAATATCATTCATTCATCTTAACCCTGTAACTATCTATGTATAAGTACATAGGGAACCGAGTCTCACCCTCTCTCTTACACTCACTAAACTGCCTCGTATCGACACCCCAAAACTTGCCAGAGAGTCTCCTATCCTGGCTTGTGTAACATATGGGTAGCCAAGTTCATGCAGACACACAAGACAAGTTTCGAGATGCTACAATAAGAAGAGCTGGATCTCGATTCAGCCCTGATGGGCATCAACTGGTGTTAATCAGTCTCCAAACAGAATGCTTAGCCACCTCAACCGTCTTGGCTTCGATTCCTTCTGCGGATTTCGTGAGAATACAATCAAGATCAGAGTCAGCTGCCAATCTGAACCCTTGTTGGTGGTGGACAAATAACAACCACAAATCATCATCAACATAACGCATCATGATAATCACAGTCACAATCCCGAGCGCGCCCTCTGAATCACAAACCAATACGTACCCTCCACATGCGCTATTTCTTGGATTCATTATCCTGCTTGTTTTGTATCACCTACCCCCATTCCCAGGGCTGACATGTCATGAACACGGCCTATCGCCTCCTCGGGTTCCTGCGCAGATGATCATCCCGCGTCGCGCCGTCTGAGCTGTCAACGGGATGTTCCTCGTGCCACGGACCACTTGTCCCGTCTTATCACAATAACCCTGACTCCCCTGGGACTGTAGTATGTATGCTGTGTTGTCCAGTTGTTGTATATGCGCGCGCTTACGAATGGCTGCTTTACACATCACGGCTCTTGACTGAAATCGCGCAACTTGTACATGCTTGTACACTTATCTGCTCAGTTAAGTAGCATCGTAGAGTTGCCATGGAAAGGACTATCGATTCTGTACAGGATGCATGTAGGGTCTGATATGGATCGTCATCTCACCAAACTTGACAATTCAGCAGCTGGTCAACTTGCGGTTGGTCGGGTTTGGTATGTAGTGTTCTATTGCATATGAGGCCAGCAATGGCTAGGAAGATGGGGAAGGCTTTGTAGCTCAGTGACCTTCAAGGTTCGATAGTCTGTAATTTACGGAATCAAATATGACATTCCTATTCAGGCTGTGTCGCTGTACATTCATCCATATCTATAGTACGCCTAAAATGCTAGCCCTAGAAAAGACATAACACTATTCGACTTGATCTAAGATTAATAAAGAAGTTCCTGGATTCGCAAAACCAATATCGTCAACTATATTCATGATTGTAACCTCGCTATACGAGTGCTTTCCGTAAGTCTATATCTAGAAACATCATGCCTCCATTCTCAGTTCGTCGTCAACAGTCATGTGCTCCCATACTAGCTTGGAATTGTCCATCACCTATCCCAAGCACAAACAGGACAAATCCTTAAAACACCACCCATTGCTTGCGAGACGGCGTCGATACAGCCAACGATAATCCATGAACCAAACGCCGCTATATCTAATGACGTAAATCGTACATGACCAGTCATCAGTCCCTAAGGATGCCCCATGAACATACATATCCAAGCGTCACGTCTCATTAATTCTGTGTCACTGCGTAGCATCTTCTCTCCAGTCTCAGGCCCTTCCTACAGCCCTATCCCGCTCTACTCGGGAATTGGGTTGCCGGACGGTACCTGCTGGTCCTCCTTCTTGGCCCCCCAGGTGAATGGCGAGTACCAGCTGGCTCGCTTATTCTCCTTGACAGCCTCCTGGTTCTCCTGGACCAGTCGAAGCGGCCTCGGCTTGCCTCCCGCGAACGACGTTGTGTGCCTATCATTGTGGGTTCGGGGTGGTGATTGCGACGGCGGCGTCGACATGGATAACTCTCCAGACTCTCCGCTCAAGCTGGACGTCTCACTCCGCATCCCAGGAAAGTTGCCGGAGGTGGCCACCGAGGCTCCGCTAGGCACCCGGGCGGCCGCGTTAGGGTTGCCCGAGTTGTTCGGCGGGGAGAAGAAGGTTTGGGAATGCCGTGGAGTCCCAAGTGGTGGAGAGACGGGGCCGTCTGGCCCCCGATACATCTGGCTGACCAGGCTGGCAGCCCCAGTATATTGGTCGCTCTGAGGCCGTGGATTCCGTCTTGTACTGGTTGAACGTGATAACCCGATCGGTATACTAGGTGCCTTGTCAGGGTCGGTGTGGTTTGAGCTGGTGGAGGGCTGCATGACGGAGATTGGCCTAGGCCTCGGTTTGGTAGGCCCGACCGCCATGGATTTGGCTCGCTGGAGGATTGTTGCCCCAGACTGTTGCTTGTCGGCAGGGGCTGGAGGAAGCTCCTTGTTGGTATCTGGGAGGCTTTTCAAATCGCTCGACTGGTCGAGGATGGACTCGAAGTCCTGATGTTGAAGAAGGCGCTCAATAATCTTGTTAATATATAGTGTGAGCGCCTTGTTCTGCTCCTTCATGGACTTCAGCTCGGCTTCAAGGCGGCGGTCACCATCGGAGACAGATTCCCCCTCAGTAGCTTCAGACAACTCATCAGCAAGACTAGAACCAGCGGCCTTGCCCTCGAGTGCAGCCAGGGCGTCCTGGTTGGAGTTGCTGCCCATGTAGCTGAAGTCGTTCTGTCCAAAGTCACCCTTGAGTGTACGCTCCTGTAGAAGCAGCTGGTAGCTCTCGTTGTCCTCCATAAGTCGCGCGTTCGCCATGCGAGCCTCCATGAGAAGTCGTTCGACCTCGTGTAGGCGACCGCCACCCTGGTTCTCTGACTCGACCAGCTTAATCTGAGCCTCAGCGAGTTCCAGTCGTAGAGACTCAATGAGCTTATCTTTCTGAAGAATGAGTTTCGAGCTATTCCGCGAGTCGCTGCGCTGTATAGAGGATGGAGGTGCGAAGCTGCCGTTTTCGAGCGATGGCGATGAGCCGGCAGAATCTGGATAGCCAGTGAGCGGGGAAGATGGCAGAGAGAATGAATATGTGGACATACGTTGTCTCGAGGGGCGACTCTCTTCCGCCGTGTTGTTTCGCTGGGCAAGGCTGTCCTTGAGCCGCTGGATCATGGCCTGCATCTCCTCTTCTCGGCTGGCCATTTCTTCCTTCTCTTTAAGAATCGAACTACGTTCCGCTTCGTAAATGGACTCCATCTCACGCATCTGACGAGTCATCTCCCTCTTCTCGTTACTCAGAGTCTCAATTTGTTCTTCGTATTCGTGCGCTTTCTCCTCCAACTTCGCCGACTCCTTGACCGCCTCATCGAGTTTGGACTGGAGAACCTCTAACTGGCGCTTGTATTGAAAGGAAGACTTCTCCTCATTCTCTAGGCGCTTCTGAAGATCTTCAACGGCAGCAGCAGCTTCGGCTCGAGCGTCTGATTCAGCAGCACTCAGAGTATCCCTTCTGGCAATAGCAGCACGGGCCGACACAGGCGCAGTTGTTCGTAGCGATCGAGTGCGGGTATGGCCATTGCTGGTAGGAGTAGTAGATCGAGAGTTGGAACGTGAGGGAGAAGGACTTGTTGAAGAATTAGATTCGGTATGAGAAACTCGGCCAACACCACCCGCCGGAGGCTTCTTTGTAGCAGCGGACATGATTATTTGTTTTGTTTGGTTGGGCTGTGTTGGGTCGTATGCTTTTAGCGATGTAGCGTAAGAAGAGTTGGCGGTGTCTCAAGGGAGCGAGAGCAACACCAGGTTGTTCGAGGTCGAGTATAGATATTGTACGGCTTAAACCTGCGGTAGTGTCTTCTGCTTGCGGCCGATTGTGTTGCACGTTCGCCCGGTGATCTGGAACGTATTCAAAGATAATAAACCCAACAAGAAGGGTCGAAGCTGAAATAGGAGTGTGTCTCGTCTGTCCAATACAGTAACGGACAGTCCGTCTGCGCCTCAGAAGGGACGTTGCCAGGTACGGGGTAGGGGCCTGCACTTTAGCGTGTGGCGTCGGCGTCCAGAAGGTCGATATTTCTGGGGCATCCAAGCATTCAACTGTTGAAACAGTGGAGGCTACGCCAGGCCAGGAAATACTGTGCTGTACTGTATAACTGTATTGATAGGACCTCCATGATATGCAGGGACTCACACTCTATTGCCAACAGCCTCCCTCGATTATGGTTTACCTAAGGGACGGAGCATTATAGGAAGGTTTCGATGTACACATGTATAGTCATTAATCTTAATTATTTACTCATACTGTAGCAGCCAATCTATATCCGTAACACTGCTGGCGCGGTAGCGTCGTAAGAGATAATGTGTGGCTGTTCAATGTTATTCTGTCGTGTCAACGAGTGGAACAGCTCCTTATGGGCCCTTTTATTAGTGAATGCCACGGATCTTCCCCAGAAGGTGTTGGGGACATTTGCTTGTGCCTGGAGGTTTTCCCGCAAACAACAGGGCCATACTTGATCCATGCGTACTGTGCATGGCCTCTGGTAAAGTGCCTTTAATGATGCGCCTGGAAATTAGGAAGAATTGTGATGGGAGATTGGCAATTGAAATTGGGATAAATTGTCCGTCAATGTACCATTTGAGTGACTGAGGAGTGGGCAACAGGAAGCAATTGATGAAAGCCGCGTCAAAGCACATCTTCCAAAATTGATCATGCTATATGTATGCCACGTATTGGTTGACTCACAGCCAGCTAACCCAAGCTTTAGAAATTCTGATCGCAACGCCAGTTAGCGTGGTCACTGCACGTCCAAGGCCTGAACCTTATGGTTTACAATTAAGTGAATGGCTCTTGAGGTTGGTAAGGTCATGCGTTCCCAGTAGCGGGTTGCTCCTCAACAACCCGTGCATTCCTACCATCTAAGGTTTAATGCCTCTCGAACAGGGATAATACAAAAGATAACATGTTGACTTGAGAACTAGGAAACCTTGTTCAGGTAAGAATAATGAGCCACCAAAGAGTATACAGGTGAAAGGGAGTGTTTCCGTATTGAGTCCTTGACAACGAAGTGATAAAGTTCATACATTATTACTCTTGACACAACGCTGAGCGCGGCATTAACAAATCCAATTGCATGACAACTAATGTTACAATCACAGGGACAAGACAGATATTGGCGGGGAACAATGTTCATGAGCTTTATTTTTTATTGGCTTGAACTGGTAATCGATACCAAGTCCAACGAAGCCCAAGACACACAGGTCAAGGGGAGAACTGCGAGCTTTCTTGCATCGCATGTTCTCACTAAGAGTTGTCGCTTTTTCATCAATCAGATTGGTATATCCTCAAATGCCCTGGACCCATTTTACCCCAAACGCCATAAAATACATTCTCTATCAGCCAGACACTTAAGCCTGCTGGTCGCTAAGAATGTCGGAGTCACCAGCATCGAGGATGGCCATGGTGGAGCAACGGAAGAGCTTACCGCAGGCGGTACCGAGCTCAATCTGTAGGTGGATGTGTAAGCCTATGAAACCCTCCAAAGTCGGATGACTTCTTCTCTGGGTAGGCCACAAGAACTCAAGTTCTTGGGACCAAAGAAATGTTGTCAAGCAAGCCAACATTTCCGAGAAGGATCATGTTGCAGTTTCCCGCAACATGACAATATTTGTAAAGAGACGTAGCGATTTGGGACTTACGTTGTTGCCAGAGAAGTGGTGGATGGGGGCCTTGGACAGCATGCTGTAGTACTCGAGCTCAGACTTGCGGAGAGGAGGAGTGTTGCCAGCAATGATGATGAGCTTGGCCTTGCCGGATCGGAGACTCTTGAGGGTAGACTTGTAGCCAAGAGTGACTGCAAAATTGGTCAGTCCAAAGTTCGTTTTTGATCGTATCTCAGGACTCTGCGCATACCCTTTCCGGACTTCATAACAAGCGCCAACTTGGAGTTGATGCTGTTGGCATCCTTCTTGCTCTTCTTCTGGGGGGCCATTGTGACTGTTGGGCGACGAGTTGACGGTGACTTGACGTTCGTTGATGGAAGCTGAATGTGTGAAGAAAAAGTTGCATGGGTTTTTGAAAGGCAAGTACGTGGTGGAGTGCGCTAAGCCCGATACGCTCTTGCCGTTGCAGAGCCCTAAGCCGACGTTTACCCGCTGACCTCATTCGCTGACAAATTAGCAGACATTGCGAGAAAGGCTGTTTGGGACATTCTTTGTGTGCAGCTCTTCTCTCCCGTACACCAACACCATCAACCCGGATATCCATCAAACCTCCGACAAAATGGCGCGCCGTCCTGCTCGTTGCTACCGGTACTGCAAGAACAAGGTGCGTTTTTCTTCATTCGAATCATCTCCAGAAACATTGTGATTGTGACCTCGCTGGTTCATTTCCGCGACGAAATACCCAGCGCCGTGCTTCTGCGGGGTGGTCTCTCTGATTATGAATCACCAACTTTTCACGATAATATCATACTGACTCCTCTCCTCCTCCAGCCGTACCCCAAGTCTCGTTTCAACCGTGGTGTCCCCGACCCCAAGATCCGAATCTTCGATCTTGGCCGAAAGCGCGCCAACGTTGACGACTTCCCTCTCTGCATTCACCTCGTTTCCAACGAGTATGAGCAGCTGAGCTCCGAGGCCCTCGAGGCCGCCCGTATTTGCGCCAATAAGTACCTCGTCAAGAACACCGGTAAGGAGGGTTTCCACCTCCGAGTCCGCGCTCACCCCTTCCACGTCGTCCGTATCAACAAGATGTTGTCTTGTGCCGGTGCCGATAGACTGCAGACCGGTATGCGTGGTGCCTGGGGTAAGCCCAACGGCACTGTCGCCCGTGTCAACATTGGCCAGATTCTCATGAGCGTCCGCACTCGTGATGCTAGTATGTGTAATCCATTTTGCCACTCTGAGTCATCTTACTAATCAACCACTAGACCGTGCCATCGCCCTCGAGGCCCTCCGACGATCCCAGTACAAGTTCCCTGGCCGACAAAAGATCATTGTCTCCAAGAACTGGGGCTTCACCCCTCTCCGACGTGAGGAGTACCTCGACAAGAAGGCTGCTGGCCGCGTCAAGGTCGACGGTGCTTACGTCCAGTTCCTCTCCAACCACGGTTCTCTGGAGCGCAACATCCGCCGCTTCCCCGATGCCTTCAAGTCTGAGGCTTAAAGAAATGATGGACAGGATGGAATCTGGGTTTTCTGGCGTCAAAATGGCTTGTCAAATAAGGACCTCTCGAGAATTTACTAGTTGAAAGGTGCCGGTTAGGCAAATTGAAATCTTGCATTCAGAATTGTGTTCCCTCATCGTGCATTTCATCTTCGATGATATCATTCAAAGAATTCTGACTTTGACGACCTAGGTAGTGTGATAGGTCTTATCTAAGCACGGGATATGATTTTCTGAGATCTGTAACACTGTGAAATGTGCCTCTCAATTTCTAAGCCATGCACTTCTTGGCTTATCGTAGTCAGACAGTTGCTCATGGATCAGCTTAAGCCTGGCATTCCTCTCACGTTTTGCTTGGTGATTGGCGGGTCGTGTTGTCCGCATCCCCACTCGTACTCTCTGCCGACCATGGTGGTGTACTCCCGCTCACCTTTGGGGGGATCTTGATGCAGGAGGAATACTACCATTTCTTGTTGCTTATTATATCTCATTTCAAGGTACTTGGGATTGTGCATATCGAAGACTGTCCTTCAAGGGTGTTGACAGAGACATTTGATGTCTTGTTGGGGCAGTTTCGCGATACGGCTACGCTTGTATTCGGACCGCATGACTTCACTTGGGTGATTTGTGACGCCATGAAGGTCACAGGTAGCGCACGCCTTTTTTCCTCAATCTGACAAAAGACATCAGGGGTTATCGTTGGACGAGATGGAGCCCCGTTGGTTAGGCCGAAGAAACATGAATCGTAAGGTTGTACGAGGTGAGGATCACTTTACTCATCGCTCGGGGACCTCTTTGTTCTTTCTTGTGAAAAATAACCTGGTTCAGTTGTAGTGAGATTGGATACCTAGGATACTTGATAGTTGGTGTCTATTGTGTGGCGCTGTTCCTTTAGGTCGGGTTTAGTAGCATCCATTAGCACAGTCAGATGCAGTATGAGATGAGAAGTGGCTGGCTAAAGCTGGCAATGGACAAATGGAATGGAGGCCCTGGGGGATCATGAAGGCACCTCACCTGCGGTTGTGTCACCTTGGACGGGACAGCGGGCAGACTAGCTCATAGGTACCTCAGATCTGTCTTTGATGGGCAGCAACTTATCACCCTGCATCTGATCTTGGCTGTGGATATGTGCCGGGCCCTTTTTTTCCTTCTCGAAGAATGTAACGATGGTTTAACCGTACGACTTCTTATTAGGCATATCAACTTACAGCTGCGGTTGAAATATCGGTCAGCACGGCATGAAGTGATAAGCAGGCCCGAAATGCCATCATGGATGTTTGTTCGGGCTTCGTTAACACAAGATTGCTACGCCTGTCCACGTCAGAAGAGCCAGAGCTAGAATCAGGGTTGTGCGTCTTAATGCGGTCTTGGGTTTGTCTTATCCATCCGCGTCTCGCGACTCATGCGGGTGGACTCTGTTGAGTGGAACGCATAGTTTTAAGACGTCTTAACTCTTAATATATCGATACCCAGCATTATGCAGTGGTACTTTCTGCCCGTCTTTCCGGACACTGTACATGCTTGTATCTCTCTGTCTTGTTGAGTTAAAAGGCAGCTGAGCTTCACTGGCTATGGCGGATGGATGGACAAGTGAACACGCGAGCGTCTTCCCCCCCACCCGCCGATCAACCCCCGACTACAGCGTCTACAGGCTGCAGGGGTTGGAAATGTATCGTGCATTATAGATCACTACGTGCCGGTACCTCTAATTGGAGGGACTTATAGATGAGTGGCAAGTACAGTACGTTAAGAGATACCTTTCTCAAGACCCCCAGCAACAAATCAGGATATCTCAAAAGGTGGGGATAACCTCTTTTCAACCCCTTAGAAAGTCAGTAGCAGCCTTTGTACAGTACGGGACCACTCTAGTACATTTCCAACCCCTGCAGCCTGTAGATGACGCCCATGAGCGTAGCATCCCTCTAAGGTACGGATACTGGCCTAGCTTCCTTTGGTGCTGTTCGCTTTGCGCTGAGGTGCTTGACTGGCCCCTCAAAGGTTCCATCTGCAATCCTCCCGCCTCTCTTCTCCCTATCTCTTAGTGATATTACTACAAACCCTTTCTTTCCCCAACATCCTTGTTTTTCAAATCTTATTGTCTTTTACTTCATACCTTCACCTTTTTTCACTCCTTGGACTGCTCGCGGTTGACGACCTCGAGCATCCAAGTCATCTCTTACTTGCTTTGTTCCACTTCGCCGCATATCGCCTCCGCCAGCCCCCCGACATAGGCGGATACAGTTATCTAGGGGGTCCACTTCCATCATCAACGCATCTTATCTTGTCCGCCATTTCCTTATCGGCGCCAACCTCGCAGCTTCACGACAATTACAACGAGCGTAACAATCATGGCTTTTCATCAGCCGACTCGCGAGTCGGTCCAGCGCGTCGTTCGGGCTCCTGTTGACGAGCAAGAGATCCCCCGGAGAGAGGTTCCAATCACCCAAGAACATGAACCAGAACAGTCGCAGACATGGGTGCTCTTCGCGCCCACTGATGTGACAACAACATCATATCTCACCGAAACGGATCACTCGCTGAAAACTCCTGGAAGATCACGAGTGGGAGATCTGGGCAGTTTGAACTCAGCTGCGAAATCGGAGGCTGAGTCACGCCAATCTGCCTCAGCATCTGGTCTTGATGAAGAGGATGATGCCGAACTAGATAGTCTAGATGGCCACTTGCCTGGCTTTCGCTCAATATCTGCAGTGCAGTATCAGCCACAGGACGAACAGCAGGGATCTGGGCCAGTGTTTCCCGGCCATGATGGTCTGGGATCCTTCCACCTTGACCAGCCCACCTTGGGGGCCGAAGCACAAGATCACATCTACCAATTCGAACGATTCAACCCTAGACGGCAGTATCAGCGAAGAGAGAGTTTTGATCTGCGGCAGCTCGATGTAGAGCATGACCAGGTTCATGAGGCAGAGAAGCGCCAAAGAATCGAAGCTTGGCGACTGGAACACAGTCGAGTATTGCTAGGTGAGATTCAGCGCGAGACAAGGAGGAGACGATTTTCGCAAGCATCTATTCAGAAACGACCGTCCTCCAATGTGCCTTCTGTACCGTCGGCCCTTGCCTATGACGGAGAATCAGACAACATGACATGGCACGATGAGGATGCTATTGGAACATCATCAGATTCAGAAGGCTTCTTTTCTAAAGTCACCAGAAGATTCTTGCGAGATGTAGTTGGAATGGACGAACGATCGATTTCAGTGTTCTTGGGAGAAACAATACCTGAGGATGATGAAGATCTATCGTCAACACCCCGCGCTTCCCAAACCTTGGCATGGGAGTCGCGACAGTTTGCCTCCAGAGAGGAATGGCAGCTGGACATGCTGGAGAGGATGTCAAGGGAGCTTGGTTCCCTTGTCAGCCATATTTCGCACCACCCTGGTGCATTCTCAACCTATACACGAGTCCAGCAGATGCCACTCCCCTACGCTGGCCTTCCAATCATCCCAGAGTCAAACTCATCTCATTCCGCCACAGATAACATTCGACCAACAGAACACGAACACGCGTCATTCCCACAATTCAAACCAACAATTCAGACATCATCACAACCCATCAACATTCATGGCAGATCTGAACCATCGGCCGAAGCAACACAAACGTCACGACAAGACACTCCTATGATCAACACTTTCACTCAGGAGGAATGGGAGAAAGATCTTGATATGAAACTGGTGTTCAGATATCTACGCTCTCGTTTCATGCCACGAAGCAGCAATCCAGCCCCATCAACACCAGCTCATTTGGCTACGTCGAATAGTCAAGACACAGCCGCAAAGCTGGCGCGCGTCCGTCAACACCACCCGCTGGTTTCACGCATGCGACCTCCAGCCGAACGCCGAACGTTCAAAGCTACAACGCCCGGAAGTCCAGTGGCAATTCGGCATCCGAGTAGTTGCGCGAGTCAGAGCACCAGACGATCCGCCCGCCGTAGTAGTGTCTCATCTCGACATTACTGGGACATAGGTGGATCTCTGGGTACAGGCTCTGTAATTGCGTCTAACGGTCCGATGGGTAGCTGGGGCGAAGTGTGACGATAACTATGATGTATGTGAAGATGAAAGTGTGACAGATGTTGACGCATGAGCTACGACGGGCGCATTATTACGGTCGCATCAGGAGTATTATGAGCATTTGCCTAGTTACAGGTCAACTACATGATGTAAGTTTTAAACGATGGAAATCACCACTATTAAATATTTTTCAAAGATGATGGTTGGAGTTTTTCTGGGACATGATAGAGTTTTATTTTATGATTTTACGACTTGTCCTTGGGCAGGTCCCCAATACTCACTTCAAACAAAGAAACTATTCCTTCATTCTTAACAGACAAATTTCACCATCGTCCTAATGCTGATTCACTGTGATTTTATTTTCCTTGTCACTGAGTGTTCTGGTGTTGCGCAGCCAGCCATTAATCGAGGCGAAGGGCCCAGTTATCGCCTCACTGAACGAGTCGAGATCAGAACGCAATGGGACATGACAATCACGTCAATCTTGACACCAGGAGAGGCTGAGAGCCAATTGCATTTTCAGCCTCGTGTGACATTTGCCTCAATGAGGCATCTTTAGTTCTTTGCACGGGTTGTCTTATTTTTTGTGCAAACAGCTCCAGCCTGTACCTGAGTCCAGAGAGGTTCTTTGCAAGTGGTGTAAGTCCTGAACTGTGTTTCATTCACACGTAGTAACGGGCCTAGGATGGTTCTTCAATCAAAAGTTCTGACAATTACGACTCCTTCTCTTCAGGACATACACAGTACTGTATCTTGGTGCCTTATTAGTGAGTTTTTCCTTTTTAGAGAACATTGTTTAACCGTTTATTTGATTCAACTTAGACCAACGGGGAGAAGAGGGAGGCGCCGTTCGCTCCCGTAGCAAGGCGGGACTCGTCCAGTGCGGAAGCACCCTATTGGTTAGAAAATCCTTATCTCAAAGCGCTTCCTTGTGTTTTTGTCACTTTTAGTGATCGTGCACTGGCTTGAGCACTTAATTAGGCGGGGTAGAAGGGGAGGCAGCTCTGAAAGTGACTTGGCGAGGAGCGCGCTCTGAGACAAGTGGTGCCGCTTTAACAAGTTTCGTGTCTCCCTTGCATTTTAACCAAGAAGACGTTAGAGGCAGATATGAAGCTTCGTGTTCTTCAACGGTTGGCGTTATTGAAACCTAAAAGACGATCTTTCTGGTAAACATGAATTAATTTCCTTGCTATGAAACTTGAAATCATTATTTTGCTCATAATTTGAGCGATTGAGCTGTGTTGGATGTCCTGCGTCAACAGGATTCGCGCGTGTCCACCGTCGAGGCGTGTCTTGCTGTGGGGGAATATGATTCCCTGTCCCCTCTTGTCCTATCTCATCTCGTGAACTACTCGAAAAGCAGTCGCCTTGTTCGCCCTGTTCCCTCCTCCATAGGCAGGCAGACATTTCGAGTCCCCTCCATCTCGTGCCTCGCGCCCTTGCGAATTTGCTTCTCGCCCACTCTCTTCCGTTCGCCTGCGATTTCTCGTCGTCTCCTGAGCTTCCATTGTATAAATTGCGCTGTTCCCTCCATCAGCGCTCGTGTGCTTTCCCTTCTCTGTTCGCGCTTTGGTCAGTCTCATCCATGCCTTGGGATTCTGTTCCATTTCCTCGCCCGGGTTTATGGATTGCGCCTGGATATTTTTCAACCTCGACGACCTGGACAGCTCTTCTAATTGATCTTATAGTGCGATGAATTGAAATTAGGCGGCCGATTTGCCTGCGACCCTGTCCAGTTGGGCCTGGTTGCGGCCCTTGACACATCATCACGGCTGCCATCGACCAATTGCCATACCATATATATATCTCTTATATAGCGTTTCCCCCAGACTTGGACCCCAATCCTCGAAGGCACCCGAGCCTATCTACACATTCGCTTTCGATCCCAACCTCGCGACATGAGCGCGTGTAGCTTCCAATGGCAACGACCCCGTTCGACCCGTCTCACTTCACCCCAAATGCCTTCGATATATACACAGATGCTGTCGCGATAAGGGCGCCGACTCCCAGCTTGCCAGGAGGAGCTTGCGGTTTCGTGGACTTAAACCCTGGTGCCAATGGAGCCCGATGTGGATGCCGGAGGTTCTGGAGTCGTTGCCCAACTGGCAATCTTGTATCGGACCAAACCCAATGGTGTATGTGCAATCACCACGCCTGCTATCATGAGGAAGGATCTCGTGATGTCCAGCAGCCCGAGGTGGGTATACCAGGCCAGGAGAACGAAAGACCCAGGACCGGAAGAGAACCGTTAAGCCCCGTAGTGGACATTGCCATCAAGACGCCCCCTGTGATACCCGGAATGGATTTCGCGAGTTTTAATGCAGGAGCCTTTTCTTTCCTCCAAAGGACACCAGACCAGAGATTACCGGACCAGAGAATATCCGCGGATACGGGCCCATTTTCAAGGATTCCTGACAGCCAAAACCTCGGTGCTTCTGCCTCAATCCCGGATACCTTGAGCTGGGGCGGCCTTCTTCAGTCACAGTCTTGCCCTTCTGCTATTCCACCAATACCGGCCCAGTGTTTGATTGCTTCTCAAACCGCATCGACAACCTCATCCGCCCAAGCCAAATATCTCCGGCCGTTTGCAGGAAAGGGACTTCACACACTCAATGGGCTTGCAGCAGAGAAACCCCCGTCTCCAACTCAGGTCAATACCCAGGATGTTCCACCAACTTCTATGCCTCAGAACCAGGCGCCACCAGCTGACTCTTTTTCGTGGACTTCCCAGGACTACAAACCACCTGATACCCCCCGCGCAAGCACACCAACCCAGTCCGAACCCCGAGCTCCAGCCTTCAATGCAGCTGTTTCACGTCGCGCTTTCAAGAACCTATCTGATATTGTCAGCGGCCACGACCAGCGTTTAGATCGGCTGGAGACGGTGTCATTTACAGCAGCGGGACACGAGGAATGTCACGAAAAGCATGATCACGCCGACATTCGCATGACTGATTTAGAAAGTCGCGTCGAGGAAGTGGAGAAACTTGTTAATGATAACAAGAGCGTTCTCAACGACAGCAATAGCGTTACGTTTCGCCGTGGCGATGATGCCAGTGTGATATCGGTATCGACCAGCACCACGAGTCGGCCAACTCACTCACAGGAGCTTTGGAGCCAGGTCCAATCTCTACAAGCACAGGTGGTGCAATTACAGTCGCTGATGCCATCCCCGAATCATCCATTTGAGATCGAAGTGGTCTTTCTGCCTTTCCCCCTTAAAAAGGTGTGGCAGGAGGCCCAGCAGTTCAAGAACGAGCCACAGATCTCCAACGATGACTGGACGCAATTACCCATGACGCACAGCACTGCAACTCTCCGGTCTGAGATGTCGCTCTACCCTGACTGGATGGTCTCAGATCAAGATACGAAATGGCTTCTGCCTAAAGCTTGCGCAGACAAAGGCGTTATTGATCGACGATTGCGCAGCCGTGGTCTGATCAAGACGATATCTGTCAAGGGCTCTGACGCTCGTAGCGTTACCATGGCTATGAATGCAGCCTTCGGTCACCTCTTTCGCGAGATGAACATTTTCTCTCGTCCACAAACGACAGATCCTCGCTCATCAACCTTTTTGGGACTTCAATCCACTTGGGTCCCCCTTCGCAAAATCCATAAGGATTCACGACTACGTTTCCTCAGTCCTGCTGAGATGATGACTCCAGCTGTGTGGGATGTTCAGTTCCTGAACCAAGTCATGATGAGAGCTTCTGAGCCTAGGTTGTTCGTAACTCATCCTGATGCCTACCTTCAGGACTTTCAGGCCTACGAAATGGGCTGGACGTGGCAGATGCTCAGGGAAATGAGTCCGGTCGCCCCTGATCCATCAGCCTCACTAGACGAAGGCAAACCCTATGAAGAGTGCTGGTCTTGGGTTGAGCAGCTTGATGAGCCACCGAGTGCAAGCAACTCCATGAACGTGCGACACGACAAGGCACCAACCTCATCATCACCATCACAGACCTTTTATCCAGCTTTGCAGTCAATCAAATCTGCAAGCCCATCAATGACACGTGCTCAGTCGCCGTTGCTCAGCAGACGGGGCTCTCGCCCGCCTCACATTAGGACTTCTTCAATGCCCATGTCTGCCCCAATACAAGCCTCGCCTGCCCTCAGCAGACGCCGCGTGGCGTCATACGGACAGAGCCGTCGCTCGTCTCCAGCTCTGCATGCCAACTCCCAGTCGGCAATCATGAAGCGTCGCCGCACAAGATCACCTAGCCATCGTTTCACACCCAGATGGACTGCTTCACCGAGTCCAATGCCTCTTGGAATTCATGATCGTCAACCAGCGCGTGGCACTACTCCCTTTGCCTATGCTACGCCGTACAGCAATGCCCCTCTCCAGGAACGACCTACTCGTGCAGGAAGTGCTGCTCCTGTTCCCGTCCAGGATGACTTCGACGATGACTCTGACTTTAACATCGAGATTTACGAGAGCGGATCCGAGGACATGGAAGACGCTGAAAGCGTGAACGACATGGAGATCGTCACACATAACCAAGTTCTCGTAGAGCAAGGTTCGCAGGGCTGGCAGCTTCCAGAAGATGAGCCGTGGCCTGGGATCGAGGACCAGCGCGAGGCCTCAGATGGCGAAAACGTTGATCCTGACAGCAACGTCAGCAGCCAGCCTTCCGAGTATCCCAGTACACAAAATGCGTGGCCAGATAACAACGCGGCCGAGTTTCACATTCACGAAGATGACGATAACAGATCATGAGGTTTTCGAAGTACGTTATATATGATTGCTGCCAAATAACAGGAAGGCAGCCCTATTTCAACTCTCTGTACACATGTCTCTCTCCACCAATGGTTGGCATTTTCATTATTCTATGTGTTTATAATTATAGGCGTTTCACAGGGAGTTTCTGGTTTACAAGGCGTTCCTGCAATCAAGGTTTGGGGGTGAATGGCGCTAGGGAGTAACAAGGGCGTACGATTCTATGGGCTGGATGAGTCAATGCTATTCAGATGAAGTTGGGTGTCCTCTGATTCTGGATATTGGAAGATTGTACCTTGATAGCGGGAAAAGTTTGTAAATCTGGGAAGGATCTTTTGTACCACGATATCAGCTCACATCCTCCTCTTTGTCTGAGCTTGTTGAAGGATATATCAAACAAGCGATGTATATTGTTCTATTTGAACCTATGATCCTTATGCTCTGCCTTGTGATGAGAGACGAGAAAGGGAATGATTTCAAGAGATAAGCCCACTCAGTCATCAACTTCTCTCCGAGGTATATCCCAAGTCACCAATGTGAAGCGTCTCGTAGCTACGTATCTTTGAACAGTCAACAGGCCATTTAGCTCAGAATTACAATCCCCATAGCCCGCTTCTAATATGGATCATACTGGGGTGAAAGATCGAGTTACCACAAGAGGAAATAATTAGAGAGGTTAAGTCAGCTTTACTTTTGATATTCAACTCTCCCAAGCGTCGTTCCACCACCCCACGTTGTGCTATGGACTGTTTGACCTCTCTCTTGTCTTGTCCCACTGACGTGTTAGCGCGGTTAAGACGAAAATGGCAGCAATTGGGCAGAATAATGAGTTACAAGATTTAACGTTACTAGTTAGCGTTGACCAAGTACAAGAACAGTACAACATGGGTTAAACGGCCAATGCGTTGTATCATGACTCTATTTCACCGTTTACAGTGAGACAAAGTTATCTAGGGTACCCAGTAATGCCTCAGCAACCTTGAAAATCACCGCCTAATAATCGTCTGGGGCCCCAATCGATCGATGCCCAAAAAACGACAGTGCCATCACCAGGTTCTGTTTCTGTTTCTGTGTGGGCGGCGTCAAATTTTTTACCCGCTAAAGCCATCCAATGGCTGTATCTCCACTAATATTTACGACCGGGAGCTCTTGCATTCGCAGGCGCGGACGCGGGTACCTGTACAACCGTGTACAGAAGCAGGAATGGATGCACCTTTTTAAAAAGTCAAGACTCCCGCCTTTTTCTTCACCTCCACGAAACATCACCACTTCCACCTTCGGCTCGTCGCTTGCATTTACGTCACGTCCAACTTTTCTTCTTTCTACTCTTCTAACAGCAAAATGTCTTCTGAGGAGATCACCCACCCTACCATCAAGGGTATGTTTTTCTTGCTGTTCATGTTATCTTTTTTTTTTTTTTTAAACTGCCCCGCGTTATCCTGCCCCTCTCTCATGATGATGATGATCATCATGCACATGTCTGGTCACTCAATCCCTAAGGGTTTCTGCATGGAAATGAAGCCTATGACTTGAAGATTGGTTCTCATAAGAGTTCGAGCTCAAATTATTGAGCTTATCGCTACACAATGGCGATAGTCTCAGCTCTTCAATCTACGCTTCCTCTCCATACACCAAGATCTTCGCATTCACTCCAATTCCCTCAGAGTTTTCAATTCTTGTCGGCAAAAGCTAACATTCTCTTCAGATGGCTGGTTCCGAGAGATCTCGGACATGTGGCCCGGTAGGCACATATAATCCATTCAGAAAACGGCATTCAATTCTTACCCTACCTAATAGGCCATGCCATGACCCTCCGCGTCGAGAAGGTCCTCGTCCACGAGAAGAGCAAGTACCAGGATGTCCTCATCTTCAAGTCCACCGACTTCGGCAACGTTCTGGTCCTCGACAACGTTATCCAGTGCACCGAGCGTGACGAGTTCTCCTACCAGGAGATGATCGCCCACCTCGCCCTCAACTCCCACCCCAACCCCAAGAAGGTTCTTGTCATTGGCGGTGGTGACGGCGGTGTTCTCCGTGAAATCGTCAAGCACGACTGTGTTGAAGAGGCCACCCTCTGCGACATCGACGAGGCTGTTGTCCGCCTCTCCAAGGAGCACCTCCCCTCCATGGCTTGCGGTTTCGACCACCCCAAGTCCAAGACCCACATTGGCGATGGCTTCAAGTTCCTCAACGACTACAAGAACGAGTTCGACGTCATCATCACCGACTCCTCCGATCCCGACGGTCCCGCCGAGGCTCTCTTCCAGAAGAGCTACTTCCAGCTCCTCCACGACGCTCTCCGCGAGGGCGGCGTCATTACTACCCAAGGTTGTATGTTCCCTATTTTCTTGAGGAGAGTAACTGGCGTCCCTAGGAACGGCAGAATCGGGGAACCCTCCCGGATCAAAGTTGATCGCTGTGGCTGGGATCTCCCTCGATGGGTACATTTTGGTGCCGCTTCCCTCCTAGGGGCTCCCAGAAGCTAGTGCTGCTTTCCCAGCTCTGCTTCCGGTAGTCCCGCGATAGCATGCATTTCGTTTGTTGGTTAACGTGTGCCGCGTTCGTCCGTTCAGTTCTGCTGTTCCTGATCCGCCATGTTATTGTAGTGTTGCATAGTAGTTTCTCCTGGGACTACACTAACTCGTTAACTTGCTTACAGCCGAGAGCCCCTGGCTTCACCTCCCCCTCATCACCCGCCTCAAAAAGGATTGCCAGGCTATCTTCCCCGTCGCCGAGTACGCCTACACCACCATCCCTACCTACCCCTCCGGTCAGATTGGTTTCATGGTCTGCTCCAAGGACCCCAAGGCCGATGTCAAGACACCTCTCCGATCCTGGACCAAGGAGGAGGAGGACGCCAAGTGCCGATACTACTCTGCTGAGATCCACAAGGCCAGCTTCGTCCTTCCCAAGTTCGCCCAGAAGGCTCTTGAGTAAAGTCGTTTGCCATGTCGAGGATCTTTGGGTAGGATGTCTGGCTACTTTATGAGTTTACGCAGGATAGGGATCAACGGAGATATAAAAAGATGACCAAGGTGGTCACGGATAGATTAACACGGACGCAAAGGTATATATGTGTTCCAAAAAGGAAAAGACTCTGGCGTTTTACTGCAAATCGAGTCATGAAATAAATGATTTTGGTCCCTCACTCAATATACCCTCCGTCGTTCCGTGACGCATTTCAATCTTAGCTTTTATATGCCGCTCAAAGGGGTAGCAGTCTCAAGACTCAAGGCTCCTCAAACCGGATCTTTCCCTCGCTTACATCAGGGTATACATCAAACCTTCGTTGAGTGTTCAGTGGGATGTTCTTTCTCGCTTCGGTAATCTTCTCAGGGTCGAGTTCCCAGTCGACAGTGGTCTCCTTCTCGTCTGCTTCAACCTGAACCTGCGCCATTGGGTCGGCGACAAGACTGTGGCCGTAAGCAGGATAGCCCGTTTCAGCACGCGCGGGACTGCAGAGAGCTACATAGAGCTGGTTATCGGCAGCTCGAGCTCTTCCGAGCAATTGCCAGTGAAGAGGGCCGGTTGTGGTGTTGAAAGCGCCAGGATAGATAAGGGCAAAGGCACCCTTTCTAGCTGCAATGGTGGCTAGTTCAGGGAAGCGAACATCGTAACAGATAGCAACAGCAATCTTGCCGTACTCAGGAAGATCAACAAGTGTCACCTTGTTACCAGGGCTGAGAATATCTGACTCGCGGAATGTGATCTTGCCAGGGATATCGATATCAAAAAGATGCACCTTGCGATGTGTACCTAACAAGGCACCGTCGGGTCCAAAGATGAGAGTTATGTTATAGTACTTCTTCGTATCCGGGCTGTATTCTGGAATTGACCCACCAACGAGGTAGACTTTGTTATCAGCGGCCATTGCAGAGAGGGCGTGATAAGAGGGCGCAGCATCGTTAGATGGCGGACTAGGCTGTAGAGTCTCCGCGTACTGAGGGAAGTGATCTGTTCCATAAGGCGAGTTGAAGCATTCTGGCAGAACAACAATCTTTGCTCCCGAAGAAGCTGCTCGGGCGACATGTGAGGCTGCACTATCGAGGTTGGCCTTCTTGTCAGAGCCAGAGGCGAGCTGGATGAGAGACAGCTTGACACGCTGCTTAAGAACTGGTTCAGTGATAGACGACATCTTGCGGATGATGGAGGGGCTGCTTCGTTGGAATAGTGAGAACGGTGATGCTAAAGTCGCTAAAGATCGAGATGTTAGTGCAAGTCGGCCAAGGACAGTTCGCATGGTTTATGAGTAAAATCAGCAAGTTTATCAAGAGGGCGAAAGATATGGAAAGATTGATGAGGGTTGGTGCCGGCATCGGGGTACGAGTGATGTGATCCAATGAAAGTGGGGGTGGGGTTCATTACGAAATAGTAAAGAGCTCTCTCGGTATGACGCGGGGCAAGAGGATGAAATGCTATTCGTCAAAAGTTGTATTCATGAATGAGTTGACCAAGAGACAACCATTGAATCGCCTACAGTTGCCACGATAATTTGAGAGATTAACTAGAGGAACCGCAGTGTTACTCAAGATAAGGAGATACCCATGAGTTACACAGAACCTCATACGAATTACTCAACAGTTGACGACCCTGGCAAACCGGTTGTATCTCAGACGCTCTGGGCTTGATGTCGAGTATACGAGTTTAAAAAACAGATCGGCACAACTACAAATGTCATATTTCGAGGAAAGTTCATTTCTTAAGGAGTGAGATTAGCTGCCAATTCTTGCTCCTGTAGCAGCACAGCTTCATCCTTCAAACCAAAGATCAGAGTAAATCAAGTCAAGCCTCAAAACGAGTGACACCAGACAAATGCCGGCCGTAAACAAAACCCCTCCATAGATAGATTTCCACACCAATAAAAGCAAATCACATGGTATCTCAAACGATTGAGTGTGCACACTTGTATGTAGCCTGATACGGCTGTCCTCTCTTATACATGCCCTGAAAGACATTTCTTAGCAAGACTGACCATAGTCTGCCATGAGGTAAAGTGATCAAGAACGACGACCATAGACACTGAAACCACTTGAGCCTCCACGAGAACGGTCATGCTGGCCCCCTCTGGATGGAGGAGGTGGTGGAGGAGTGGTGCCTCCTTGGACCTGGGGAGGGGAGGATCCTGTAGCGAGATAGCTGTAAGAAACTCGACGAAGCTTGGTTCCCTGACAGGCCTGGCATAACCCACTGCTTCAGAGTCAGTGAAGCTGAGATACAATGAAGAGGATAGTGAACATACGACCCACGCTGGAAGGATCCAGCACATAGATCACAGGTAATCCAAGTCATGCCTTCATCATCAAAGACATATGAGGATAGAGAAGAAGCCATGGCAAGTGATGTCAGGAGTTGTTGCTGTTTGTGGTGTTTGAGTTTGGTAGTCGATTGAGCTTCTTATTTCTCCAAATCTTTCATTGCAACATCAGGAAGGCCTATCTATATATATAGTCTCAACCTAGAGAGCATCAGCTTTGGCCATAGTATATATCAGACAGCCAATGCGACAGAGGCTATGTTCATTGTTCAGAACGGCCACCAACACACCGCCTCACAAACAGTACGAAGGCATGAATTGACATGGAGCGTCATAACATGTCTGTCAGAGTTGGTAGCCGTTGTCAAGATGCCGGCTGCAACCGGGTCTTGTGATGGCGATCGGGTCAAGGATGCTTGGTTGCCTTAATCGGGCTCAAATCCCTAGACAATATGTTTCGTGCCCGAACTCAACGGCGCTCATCTGAGCCGGGATGCAAATTCACATATCTGGGGTCCTGGTTTTGGGCCTCATTTCCAGACGCACCTCCCTACACCAGCTCCTGTCGGCCCCGAACTACAGCACAAACTTGGCCGAATAGCTGCGCTTTGTGGCTTTTGCACTTCATGCAACTCTCCTTCGGTCTGTACCAAGAGCGCCTCCTGGACCGCGTCGTCGGTGCTTATATGGAGGTAAAATGCCTCGAAATGTTGACCGGTTGCGGAGGCGTCCGGCAAATCACAATCCATGCTGACCAACTCTGACGGCTTGCTGCATGATCGCAAGGTTGTGCCTCATACCCCGAGCTTTTGCGACGAACCAGGTTAAGCGGACTCTGTGACTTCGGCTGAACTCATGCAGCTTCGCGGGTATTAAAAGACGCCATTTCTCAAATAGCTGTGCTATTGCGTGCATGCCTAAGTAGTTGCAGCAGCCATCATATTACTTGCCCAACACCCTTAACAGATGCTGGAAATTCTGGAAAGCGCTCATCTGGTGCGTATCACATATTGACTCTAAGCGATAGACCGATCGCGTTTCGTGAAGAGTCAGCTAGTAGCCTTGCTTAGAGGGGATGCAGAAGGCGATATACTCGCATCACCTGAGATCTTGAAATCACGCTGGTGTATAGTTCAGGTATACGCAACCGAGATCCTGAGAGAATCCTAGTCTTGGCCATCATGTTGTGCCCATCCTGGCTCTTATCCGGTGCAACCTCCCGATGAGCGTCGGGCCTCTCCAACTGGCATAGTTCACCAGTTGACCGACTTTCCTGATGGCAGCCGCGTTTGTCGTTATTTGCTGCATCAAGTGAGCCCAAAGGTTGTCCCAGAGACAGAACCAAGTACACGAAGCCACGACATCGTTGTCAACATGCCACTCTTGTACGCCCATCAATAACCTGACCGGTCAAAAGACATATGTTATCCATCGGTCAAGCCAAGATTGGAAATAACGAAGGAAACAGTAAGCTTGCTGTGATCTTTCGATACGCAAAGTCATGCACCTCTTCGTTAGCTCTGCCTTTGTGTTACCCCCAACTACTTCAACCCTTCTCTGTTGAGCCTACAGGTGTCTGCCCACCAACGCTTTGTAATCGGGAAAATCATTGCCAACAGAGGTCTCAACCAATCTTGGCTGTCTTATCGATCAATGCCGTCTCTTGCCTGGGCTCGGCTTAAGATCTTGCGAGGACGAGACTATTCACAGTCTGACCACCCAATCCATCCCGCGTCGTTGCCAATGGTTGATAACGGGTACATCATCCATTGCTAAGGAAAAGAATAGTCAAAGATAACAAGGTCGGAGATGTTGAGCCAGGGGTTGTTGCACAGATGGCCTTGCAGACACCTTTGCCGATTGAACAGGATACTTCTTATCCTGAGCCTCAAACCATGCACATTCACCGCGGGATGCTTATTCGTGCTTGATGACGTCTGAGCTCATCAAGAGACCGTCAGATGACCTCGACGCGGGAGACTTTTCGACCACCAATCAGAAAAGGTACGCAGTGGCTCGAAAAGTAGTTTTTCTTATCTCTGATAGTATCTATCATTGTATCTCAGTCCCAAGAGCGGTGATGTATTGATTCAAAGAACATGAAAGTCAGCTGAACCATACCAGCATTTGGTCCTCGCTGTTATTGAAGGGGGTGGAGCCGTCAGGGGGCTATCAGCCAGACTCCGTTCTGTTTTGGAACTCTGCAGTCAGTCCCAACAGACCTGATGACTCAAGTATGATGACAGTGAAGAGAAAGAAATTCCTCGTGTTTTGAGGGTCACGGAGGATATGCCGTGTGTGTCTCAAAACTTCCGAAGGTCTCGATGTCAACAGGCCGTATTGAACCTCCAACGGCGTCACACGACAGTTGGACCTGCATCGGTGATGTTTTCGTGAAATGATCTGATAATTCATTCAAAGTCGGTTTGAAATTGACGCAGGTAAAGGGTGCCATTATTTGCCTTTGACAGTGTGCAATAACTCTCATTTGGTGCACTCGGATATACAACCCAGTGACAGAATGAGATCGTGATTCCGTGGACATACACTTGCTGCTCAATAGGCAGTTACTGCACTTGCAGCTGCTCTACCATCAGACTCTCGTCACTTCCTCTAGCATAACGCCCATTTTCCTGTAGCTGACCACGCGAGAATGACAAGTTGACGTGACCAAAAATGGTTGGGTCAGTCATATCATCTGCCATGCCAGGAGCTGTTGTTGATGCAAATGCTCTATGCGGTGGGCAGGCGGTGTTGCTGAACGAGCTGCAGAGACGGGTGATGGCATGGGCGAAACCACGATGAGCCTGTGCGACCGGTTACACAAGCCAAGCTCGTCGCACAAATGACGCCCTTTTAGACAATAGGCGTCTCGTAGAAACTTGGCGAGGTTCTGCTAGAAATTTCTGGCCTTTTCGGACATTCGGCTGAACATGGTCTGCATGATCTTTGTGGTATGCACTTGCAAGTGTCCATGGACATTGTGGCATAATACTTCACTGACACTGCCACGGATCAAGCTGGAAGCACGGAGAGAACATCGTGGCAATATTTGGTGTATTCTTTAATGCTCGAGAATCAACTTTGCTGTTAATGTTTATGTCAGAACCAGTTGTTCAAATTGGGTATGGAAGGAGGATGCGACGTTGCGATGTATGAGGAAGTCTAGTACCGTTTAAATGCATAGCTTGGTTGTTGCATATCGTTTCCATGCGCGTCGTGCTTCGCGGTGGAGAGGAGGCATTGGAGTAGGGAATTAGAGCTTGGGATCTTAATAAATCCTTTGTTTCTCGATCTTCCTTGACAAAAAAGTCCTGGAACAACTAATAAGACCATGAGCTGAGCTTACGCGACTGATTTTCCGTCTTCAAAATGTCTGTTATTCTCTGCACAGGTAAATGCGACTCATCTATCATCAAATCCTCCAGTACAAGCTAACCCACCTCGCAGCTGGTTATGACCACACTATCAGGTGCGATCCGATGCCCTTCTCGGCTGGTAATCGCCAATGGCTGACATGCAACTTCTAGATTCTGGGAGGCCTTGTCGGGTATCTGTTCACGCACGATTCAACACCCTGACTCCCAGGTGAATCGTCTCTGTATCTCCCCCGACAAACGATACCTAGCCGCCGCTGGCCATCATACCGTCAAGCTGTACGACATCAAGTCTACGAATCCCAACCCGCTGTTAACATTTGAGGGCCACACTGGGAATATCACAGGCGTCGCGTTTCACTGCGAGGGGAAATGGATGGTAACTAGCTCCGAGGACGGGACCGTCAAGATCTGGGAGACACGGACCGGATCGATTCAGCGAAGTTACAACCATGGCTGTCCAGCCAACGACGTGGTGATTCACCCCAACCAGGGTGAGATCATCAGCTGCGATAGGTCTGGAAGTGTCAGAGTGTGGGATCTGGCTGAGAACAACTGCTCCCATGAGCTCATTCCAGAAGAGGACGTCTCGGTCTCCAGCGTTACTGTCGCTAGTGATGGGTCTTTGCTATGTGCTGCGAACAATGCTGTAAGCAACAATCAGAGGTGCTGGAAATTAACCTCTAACCATTTCGCTAGGGCAACGTATTCGTGTGGAATCTTATTCAGAGCTTTGATCGCACACAATTAGTGCCAGTAACACACTTCAATGCCCACAAGGAATACATCACCCGTATTCTTCTATCCCCAGACGTCAAGAAACTGGCCACTTGTAGTGCAGACCACACAGCCAAGATCTGGGAGGTGAAGAACATCGAACCAAGCACAGATCTGGAACCCAAGCCGTATCCCTTAGAGGCCACTCTTACCGGGCATCAACGCTGGGTCTGGGATTGTGCTTTTAGCGCCGATTCTGCATACCTGGTCACTGCTTGCTCCGATCACTATGCGCGATTGTGGGAATTGCATAGTCAGCAAATTATCCGACAATACAACGGACATCACAGAGGGGCTGTCTGCGTTGCCTTGAACGATTACTCAGAAACACGATAAAGAGGTTATATGGAGCACGGTATATCACTAGATTCATGCTAG
Source organism: Fusarium xylarioides (assembly GCA_013183765.1). Taxonomy (NCBI): domain Eukaryota; kingdom Fungi; phylum Ascomycota; class Sordariomycetes; order Hypocreales; family Nectriaceae; genus Fusarium; species Fusarium xylarioides. The sequence continues at coordinate 150,574 of SRZU01000073.1, forward strand.
GTTGGCGGGAGAATGGCGTTGGTACGATATTTTCAACAAGGTTCGGATATTACTGTTTGAGGATTGAAGCTTCGATACGGACATGTGCCCTAGATAGTAAAATGCATCCATTTGTCAACAGAAATCACATTGTAAACCCCTGGAGCATGACATCAAGTATGTGGCACTGGCGAGGCAAGAATGATGGCCAAATCGAATATAGAATGATTAAACAGGTCTTAACAATTTTACCGTGCTACACAATGTGTTCACAACGGGGTCTAGTCTGTTGACAATTTCAATTGTTCATATTTAAGTTATGCCGCTGGTGAATTCCAAGGCCTTCCAAGCATTGGTGTAGGTATCAAGGTCGCTAGCTAGACATGGGCAGCCTCAGATTTTAGAAATCCTCCTTGTCAAGACGCTCCTGGGCATTCTTCTTGGCCTCGTCCGAGACATTGGGGTTGTTCAGGGTACTATTGCTATGAGCCGGTAGTCAGGTCCGAGAGACGTTGAAACTTACGCCTTGAGACCACCAGCAACATTGCCAGGGTTCTTCTCCTTGTTGTCCTCAGCGCCAGTGACTGTAAGGTGTCAGAATAGGACTTATAATGGGACGCATGGAGCTTACCATCACCACCGTTGAACTCGTTCTCGAGAACCTGACGTGAGTTCTCCTTGGCCTCCTCGGAGGTGTTGGGGTTGTTGATAGTAGCCTTGTGGCCGCCTGCAACCTGAGCATCGGTCATTTTGAAGGAATTGTGTGGTAAATTGGTAAAGAATAGGAGGTCTTGTGGTAGCTGTTGCTTGAGAATTGTCGATGTGTTGATGAGAACTGTTGGGTTGGTTGCGGACAACAGGGCCTTCTTATAGCTGTTTCTCAGTCATTGTTTGGCATCTCATCGCCGATCCCAGACTGAAAATCAACTTGTAAACATCAAAGATAATTTCATTGACGCAATTAATGAGTCGACTGATCATCCAGCCTCCTCTTATTACGATGTTTCTGTCGGTAAGCTGCTTTCTTACAAGGAAGCTTGCATGTTGACCTGGTACCCGACGGAATTGTCTGCTTTTGGTAGGCATAATGCGGATACGGCTTGTTGCGTGATGACGTGTAGCTTGCCCCTGAGCAAATGCTTCATCACGGATAAATGCTTGATCATGGTGTTGAAGCGTGATTAGTGACATTCTGACGTATGTGCGATATCAGAGATCTCAATTGGAAACATCCCGGGGAAAGCTTGTAGATATGTTATTGGGTCGATCAATTGTAAAGCCCGATCTTGTTGCAACTAAATCTCAGTCTTTAATGGTCCCTTGCAGATCATAAACAAGACGAAGTGTATAGTCTAGATCAATACAATTGCAATGGCGAAGTTCGAAACGGGCAAGTTGTTGGTTGGGATCAACAACAATACCACAACTATAACGTTTCCGGGCAAAACTACTATGACGCATCAATCCTTATTTGTGAGGCACTCATCGCTAATTACAGCAAATATTCCCTAACATCACGGCCACTGACTAAATGAGGACTTCAAAGCAAACAAAAACGAAAAGAAGTCTGTGCCAGTTAATGAATCATGGACGCGGACCATGACATCAGAACGTGTCGCAAATATAGAACCGATCACGAGGAATGCGCGAGGCCCCGTGAAGCACTGGACAAAGAGAGCGACATGTAAGGAAGTGAGAGAAAAATGAGAGAAAGGGGTTGGATATTCGTTGGTTGAATTGGCTCCAGCTTTGGATTACAGTGATTGGATCAACTGATAGATATTGACCGACCACTGAGTCTCTACCAAACTTGAACTCTCAAAGCATTGGCGAGGAACTATCTTGAATAGAAACATGTCTAAGATTAATGAATCCAATCGCAACCTGACAATGTTCTGTAAGCAAGATCAACTTAACTGATATATCAATTCTGTCATTTGCCCTGTGGTTGGTCAAGGGTAGGTTGATCATTAGAAAATCTGCATGATCGGCAAGCTGAGACGTTGGGTGTGATTCAGACAATTCCGAAGTAAATATATCGAAGAGTGTCTGTATGAATCAAAGTTTTCACCGGCGCTGGCCGACTTATCTGCATATGCGGTCAAATTGAAGCCGACATACGGATTGACGATCACTTAATCCTGTATTCTGTGTCGTCGAGCTTGATAATAGTCCGGAGATCGAGAAGCCAATCACGGAGCGTACCAGCTTCCTAGGGCGATCCGAAACTTAGACGAAACCACTGTAAAGACACTAACTGGCTCTAGCATATAGCTGATCCGTCCTCGTGGGACAGCGAGACATGTTATGTCGATCCATCTGGATATGACAAGTGGCTCATCGGCGTGTCCGCGGTAAAGGGAGCGAATCAAACTCAATGGACCTCCATTGAGCGGCTCTTGGCCGTGCGTCTATCGATATTCCTCATCGTCGGAACTGGGTCTCTCCCTACAGGGCCTATGTTGATCACAAGGAGGTAGGGAGGCCAACCACGGGCCTCATGTCCAACATCCTGATGACGTCGCATCAGAACTTTAAGTCCCCATGTCCAGCTGAACAGGGATCATCGCCAAGAAGCCCCGAGTGGCCGGGACGACATGTGGGTTACTCCTAGCAAGCGGTGACAGCATCTTGCACCAAAAAGAATAAGCGATGTGTCTGTGAGAAAAAGATGTCCATGATGGATGGGTCGGGTCGCTTGTCAGCGCGGGAATGCGGCTAAAAGCACTGACCATGCGGGGAGCCAGAAAGCGCCACACTAGCTGGCACAAGCCCCCTGAGTCCCATCAGCAGCCCCCTGTAAGGATAGCGTCCTTAGTGGACAGAATTTCCCTAGGGCAAGGCTGAGTTCACGACCCGCCAGCCACGTTGACGCCTTAGCCTCCAGTAATATTTTTAGAACGCACTTCTCCTGCGAGATTCTGCCCTTGGTTCAATCTCAACATCCACACAACCATCACAACCCGACGACTAATAGGCCTCATGGACTAGTATCAGCCCTTCCTCGACGAACGCACGAGCCTCATGTTCCCTGGTCTACGTTCACACCTCTCTTTGATCCCTTGATATTGAAAATCTAGAACGCAGGGGAAGCTTGTGTTGCATCATCATCACCATCATGGCATCTGCAGACGAGAAGCCACCAGTCTTCAATTACATCCTCAGCTTCGTTCTTGTCGGCCTCGCGTGGGGCTTCACAACCCCTTTCATCCGTCGTGCCGCTCAATCACATAATCCACCTACGCATCCGGTGCTCGAGAGCCCATCAGTTCAATCTAGCTGGCTGAAGTCAAAGTTATACGGAGCTTTCTTTGCGGTCGTTGACCTCTTGAAGAATCCTCGTTACGCAATCCCATTGGTCCTTAATCTTACGGGAAGCATCTGGTTCTTCTTGCTTATTGGACAGGCTGGTAAGTTGTGCTTCCTAAACTCGCTTGTCAAAGGTTGTCAGGGGGTGTCGATCGCGGATAGTCTAGTGAATATTTGCCACGCCGAGGTGTTAGTTACTACTGACGACAATCAGAATTGAGCTTGACCGTGCCCATTGTAAACACATTGGCGTTCCTCTTTACCGTTCTGGGTGATTGGTACGTTGATGGTAAAGTGATCAGTAAAGGTGAGTTTGCCTTGATTCATAACTGTCTGTGTATTGACCATTTTAGATACTGCGGTTGGAATGGCTCTTATGTTGGTTGGAATTGGTTTGTGTGTTCAGAGCAAGCGTTGATAGACTAGTAGGTAGATTATATGTAATTGAATGTCAATAGTTTTGTATTCAACAAATGCTTTGTTCAGATTGGTTACCAAACAGTGGGAGTAACGTGCATGGGAGACTCCACTTCCGAAAGACTTATTTGGTGACATATAAACCACAATCATGGGTGAGGCATGTAAGTGATGAAGTGAACATAACGGTATTAGAGAATGCAGGAGAAGAGGTAGCGTAAATAGTCATGTTATTGTTCTGCTCCAGGCAGTTAATGGAGCCCAGCCCCGTTCTCCTAACCAAGGCCCTGCAAGACCCAGGAGATGCTCTCCATCTATCTCAAGGTGTGCCCAAGCAACACAAATCTGTATCGTTCACATCCAGTAAAACAAACCATGACCCGTAAAGTCATGAAGAAAATATAACAAACATGTTTATCCTTTGCAAAATCACAACCCCAAACCTCAACTCTCCCCCTTAAATATCCGGTCGTCAAGGGTATTCGTTAAAGAATCGTATGCGTCAAAGAAGTAATAGGAAGAAAGTTTTCATGATTAGCGTAGACGTCGTTCGCTTGCTTTTGGTTCTCATCGTTTCGTCTCTCGTTCATCACAACCGTTGGTCCTGGGGGTATCTTAGATCGTACGTGGTAGCTTCGTCGTTTCTGGTTCCCTGGCGTATTGTTCACCGGCGTGCTCGGAGCCAGCGGAGCACGCTTCGGAGACTGGGATCTTCTGCCGTCCAGCGGCCCATTCCTTCATCCGAGGCCTTGAGCTCGGCGTAGATTACTTCGTCGGCGATGGCTGAGAGCTCCTGTAGCAAGAGTTAGTCTGAGATGGCTTAGAGTATGGAAGACTATCGTACCGCTCGCAGTTGACGATCGCATGCTCGAAGTTGAGACTGGTTGCTCGAGTTTGGTACGCCGCCCTGCAGCACCTGTTTTCTGTATTCAACCCATCGTTGAGCCGCCGCTTGTCGAAGGTAAATCTTCTGTCCCTCGTGTCGTCTCGCGTACGCGTCCAGGAGAACCCTTCAAGGTGTTAGTGATCTTGTGCCGTGTTCCTGTCTAGCAAACTTGAAGACCTACTGTTTAAGCTCGGCTTTCATCTGCTCTTGCTCTCCGCCAGGGGGAGTTGGCACGCTGGTGTCCGCACCACATTCCAGAATGTGTTGTCCATCCAGCGCACATTGTCGAAGGGCAGCCCATCCTTCGGTGTAGTAGTCTGCAGTGTCCTCAGGGTCGACAGGAGCGGCAGCTATGTAGTATTGCAGTGTTCGGAAATCAGAGAGAACTTCAGCAACTCGCATTGTGCGGAACTCGTTTACTGTAGGAGATAACAAGTTCACGTGTCAGTGTCTCTGAATATTTAAGGGGGACTGTGGTGGTGCAAAGATGCTAATTGACCACTGTAGGTAGTTGCCAAGCTGGCCAGGTATAACTTACATCCGTCCATTATTTCTGCTTTCGAAAGGTCAAGGTGTTCAGACTAGCTGGGACACGAAGACAACAAGGCCAAAATGGAAGAAGAGTTAGGAAATAGACTCGTGATGTATTCGAATCAAAGCAAAATCGATTTGAATCGTGAAATAGTCGGTGATGGAAAAGTTGACGAAAATGGTAGGTAAGGAAATATTATAAGAGCTTTATCATGTCGATCACTTGGTAACAGTTGAGAGAAGCCGGTTCTTCAATGCTTGCTTGGTGGATTGACTGAACAATCGAAACAAGCAGCAGAACCGGGCATCCTTTTTGTATTGTATTATCGTGATGGTTGTCGAAGGCCTCCCAGATACTCCATCGAGAAACTAGGAACAGACACAGACAACAAGAAGAGTTCCAAGAAGCTCTTGCTCCAGAAAAGTCTCCATCTAGTCTAACTTGAGTCTACAGCTCGACCTAAGCTTGCCAAAGGCATGCCATGCTCCACCAACGGGAAGCGAACGGCTACTAGGTCCAAGGGGGGATACCACCCGACATCAAGCACCCCCTCTCTCTTCCTAGTCGAAGAGCCCCTACGGCACACATGAGAGGCTCGGCAATTAAAGCCAGCCTTCTGAGACAGAATCCTGGGCCACCAGTGAGAGAGTCAAGATGTGCCTCCACTCAGGACGACCCTTTGCAAGCGCATGTTCAAGTGCAAGCTCAAAAACATCGACGACCCCGGACCAGCTGGTGGCAAACCATCATGCTATCGAATGGATCCCAAGCACAAGGCCAAAGCCTTACCCTCAGCCCTACTCCTTACCCCGTCCCGCCCCTGGATATATGCAGAGTACTGCAGGGCCCGGAGAGTAAAGAGCACCATGTAGGCAGGTAGTGTAGTGTGTATGTGTGTGTCCAGCCACACCCGGTTTTCCTCTCCCGATAGGGTCGAGGATCCGTGATGTTCTACTTGAGAGGCGTCAAAGAGGCGTTTCTCTTTCTTCTCGGCTCGGCTTGTAGTTTAAGCACGATACCGTATCCCGTCTTTAGACAGAGCGGCGTGGGTCAAGACTCAAGCCATTGCGAATTTCACATATCTTCACTTTTCCGACGGACCAAAACATCCTAAAAAGCATCTTTGTCCGAGCAAAACAAAGTAAAAATACACCGGGTATGTTAACGTTATACGCTAGGAAACGTGCAGTCACTTTTACTGCAGGGGTGGGTGCGGTTGTCAGAAACAAGTCTCCGCAGAGAGAGAGATGCTAAGCTTGAGATTCTGTACAGTACCTGCCCTTGCGTGTAGAGCAAAGAGACGGTCAAAGTACGTATTTGATGGTTAATTAGTTGTGAGAGAAAAATGAATGTGTAGGTTGTTGAATAGCGCAGGTGGATGTGGTGGGTTGGCGCCGGCTCAGCTACCTGGCTACCCATGAGCCACTCACTAGTTGTTCCCGAATAGGAAACGCCCTGTAGCTCTATCGGGGCAGCGAGGCCAATAGGCGCGCGGATGAAGCTTTCACAACTGTCCGGGGCGAGCTGGATGGCTGTAAAGGGTCAAGCCTATCTACACGAGGCCGTCTGAAAAGTGAATGTAACCCTACAAGACATGGGCATGGCACGACACAAGACAAAATCAAAAGGCTGAGTCAATAGCGGTGATTCCGATATGAGGAGTTATCGAGATAATGATTCATGTTGTTTACCCGGGTGATTGACGACTCCTGTCACCGACTTCCAGGTTTGATACAGAATGTAATGCTAGATTACCTAGATGGTTGACATGGGGGCATGTCAAGTCAGATCTGAGACCAGCCCAGGGCATGCTGCATCTATCACACTTTTAACTTAGCACCTAGCTTGCTTACTTGGCTTGTCAATTCCAGCTCGTCCAGGTTCATTTCAACAAGGCATATCGCAGATATTGCAAAACATTGGGCTCTGCTTGAAACCATGAGGCACAGAATCGTCAGTTGACCGCATCTTCACTCAATCACTACCAAGCATCCACAGTCCAGAGAATTGGTCCTGGTCCACGCTGTGGCGTCATGCCCTCTATTCTGTGCATGACGCCGTTTGAGGCCGCTCACATTCTCTCCCCCAACCAAACATCATTCCTTATGTTCTTCAACCGTTATTGACTTGTCCAAACTAAATCCCTAGTCTATGAACTCTCTACCGTTCGCCTTCTCAACGTTCGCCTCCCATCCCATACCATCCTCAACACGAACTCTTCCGTCTCGGTTACTTTCCATCGCTCCCGCTCCCGCGCCTTGGTTCTGTAATCAACTTACATCAGAACTTGATCCTGTTTTTGGATTGGCCGTGGCTTGTTTTCTTTCAGCGCCCCTAGGAGGCTCAAATCGGCGCTTACTCTGGGTAGCCAGCCATCAACTCCAAGGAGCTTCCCAGTAAACCAGGCCCCCCTGCAAGGACGTAATAGCAGATCCGATCGACCGGATGGATGGCTTTCACTTTCAGATCATATTTCACAAGCCTTGTCAACAAGCTTGTCCATGACAGGAGAAACATTCATTAGTTACCAGCCACTTGTTTTCTCCAAATATGTGCATTGACATATTTGATCCCTTATGATTATCACTTCCAAGGATGGGATGAAGGTGCTAGCATGTTTTGGGATAGCTCTGTTCGCATATTCATTCAAACTTGGAGATCAAACTTGCAGTCACTCGTCATGAAGCCTCATTTGTCATTCACGTTCTAGATTCTCGTATGACTTAGAGATCAATACCAATTGAGCTTGTTTTGGAGAAAGTAAATGACACAAGGCATGCGCATTGACCAAAATTAGAACAAACCACGCTAGAACAAACTTGCACCAAATCGAACTGGCTTCGCTGCGAGGCTTGCGCCTTTGTTCATGTCTGAAATAGATCCACTATTGAGAAATATTGGTTTTCTCAATCTCTCAAACCTGCACTACACGCATCCATGACCCACTAACTGGCATATGTTAGGCCCATCGTAGGCTCTTAGTAACTTGGCGCGAGGCATACTCGTCCTCAATTGGGTCATCAGGCGCGACTGTTGTCATTTGCTCAATTGAAAAGTCTCATCAGTTTCTATTGCACATGGTCAGGACGGCTAGTGACACACCGGCGAGGACCCACGCCCACGACGGCATCCAATTCACTGATCTTGATAATCCATCCCCTTGCATTGGCATTGCATGGCCCGCGTTCCTGGGAGCAGAACGTCGTCCCTACAGCCCACGAATCAGGCCTCTGATTCCTCGCGACAAAGTGCACCGACCTTCTACTATGGCCAGCCGACTATGTTTCAACCCATGTTCCATATCATTCTCTCCACTTGCTCAGTCCTTCTCTGCGATAGCTTGTAACCGGTCGTCAATCTCGTCCTCAGTCAATGTTCGGAATCCCGAGTAGGTTCCCTCTTCACCGTCAGGTCGAGGTCCACCCACGATACCGATCTCGATCTCTCCCTTCTTGAAATCCATGCTCAGAACTGTGCTCAGTGTTGTGATGGCCAGCTCAACAACCTCCTCCCAAGATCCCTCCGCATGCTCCTTGTTACGGAGCTTCTTCTCAAGGTGGTTCAGCGCCTCCTGTTGCTTCGGGCCTGCCGCAGTTCCCTTGTAACCGATGTAGTATCCAGCAGGGTCGCACTTGAACAGCTGGGGGCCATATTCGGAGTCGAGCGAAATCAGAGTGGTCGCAACGCCGTAAGGTCGCATGTAAGCCTGGGGTAAGGTCAGTATATGATTGGTCGCAATTTTGAGGATGAGAATATGCTTACTCGTTGAGTGTAGACTTGGCTGATGTTGGCAAGACGCTTGGCTAACGCATCAGCTGGTATCTCATACCCATACTTGTATCGAAATTCTGCTGCTTCGCCCTGAGCCCTTTGAGCAAAAGCCCGGGCATCTGCGATGGATCCTGTGATGACGCAGCCGACCGAGGGAGAGAGCTGGAAGATGTGGGTGACAGAGGCGGGGTCCATAAGCTTGTCCTATTGTCTTCATCAGTGCTGATCATGAGATTGTCCAACATTATCAACGTACGGGGACCTTCTTCTGAGAGAGAACAACGGCACAGTCCTTGCCTCTCACACCGACGGACATGATGTTGGCAGCCGTAATCGCCTTGAAGGCGTACTCTGCATTCATGTCAGTCCTGAATCATGTATCCATCAACGTCATCGGCCAAAGAAATCGTAGGGTTGTGCTCTTGACGCTCGGGATTCGCATACCAACTTGGTACAGCCGACCATTGTCAGCGAAAATGGTAATGTGCCGATCGTATGCGCCGGCTGTTGAATCGTGTGTTAGCAAGGATGCCATAGACCGTATTGGCGCAGCATAACATACCCGACATTGTGGAGGATTTGTGTTATATAACGGCTCGGGATCGGGTAGGTTTAGAAGATGAGCTCAAGAAGAACTCGTTAAGTTCTCAATGAGGCGAGTTTGTGATGTTGATTGACGTTGCGGAGGTTGAGGGGAGCTATTGTGGGTTGAGATAGTCGACGCGTTAGCAGGAGCTTGCCTAGAGCACAGTGAGGCAACGGAGCTCAATGGGAAGGCTGAGTTGATGCCTCGCTAGCATTAGGTAATCCTCAGGCAGAATGTGGTAGGCGGCAGCTGGAGGGTGACACAAAAGACAGACACTATGATGCCTTCTCATAAGAGAAGACTGGGATTTGATTATCGGCTAAAACGCATTCAATCATCTGAAACTATCTAAAAAAAAATGTATGAAATTAGAAATATCTAGCACTTTGGCCCTCAATAAAGGTCTAAGATAATAAGATCCCCAGTCAGTCTCTAAAGCTCTTTCCCTATAATATTGTCGTTCAAGCTCTCCATATTTCTTATCTTATCGCATTTCTAGATCCACTCATGATGATCCTCAGAAAAAAGTTGCTTGACAACCCAGGAGATCCGGCCCGCAACAACACGACATTGCATATCGGCCTTGCACCTGCACTGCGCTAAAAGGAACTTGCAGAATTGACAACTCAGAGTCTCCCTTTAGACTTTGCGCTGTTATTATTGGTCCTTTGAAAGTCAACAGAGAATCCACCGCTCACACAGCAGCCAGAAGAAAATTCAAGGACCCTGGCAACTACAGCAAATCTGAGGAAGTTGAAGAAAACACAGATCTCAGGTTCTCAACTTTTTGAGAGTCGAAGTCCGTTCACGTTCTGGTTGCTGTTTCTCAGTCCTCTCCTTCAAACCAACTGTACAAACATCATCTCACAATGTCTGGTCAAACTCCCGCCTGGAAGAAATTGGGCTTGAAGCTCAAGCAGCCTTCTGATGCATCTGAGCCCAGCTTTGGGCACCCATCCAGCAGTACAAGCGCAAGCATCCAGTCAAGTACAAAGAGAAAATACGACGCCCCGCCACCTTCCAATTCCTCTCAGGTTGCTAAGCGACCACGTCAGGATGAAGCCACAACAAGTTGGAATGCACCAGGACAGTTAAAGAGGCAGAAGTCAGTCACCTTTGCTGATGCACCATCCAACAACCACTCTGCCAGGACACCATCAAGGCCCATTAAACAGAGCAAGGCCAAGAGCAAAGGCCCCGCAAAGAAACCTCAACCCCAGGTCCCTACCGATCTCAAGCCTGCGCTTGAATACTTGAGGCTCTGGAAGACAGCTCGCGATAGCTGGAAGTTCAACAAAAACCACCAATCAAACCTTATCAAGCACGTCTTCGATGCCGATGGAATCCCCGCCTCTGACATTGAAACCTTCTACGACTACATCCAAGACTTGAAGGGCTTTGTGAGGAAGCGACTGCTGGAGAATGCTCGCGAGGTTAGGGATCAGGACCAATCGGATGGAGCAAAGGTGTTCCCTGAGGGAACCAAAGACCTCGAGGCTAATCAACAACGATATGAGGAGGTCCTTGCTAAAATCCTTGAAAATCACCCAGTGGGAACTAAGAGAAAGGGCTTCACTGAGGTCGATTACCTCTCGGACTCAGAAGAGGAGGATGTCATCATTCGCCGACTTGTGAAGCGCATGAGAGCTGAGATTGTCATTGACGAACTTTCCGATAGCGACGACACTGAGGCCAGCATCGCATCATCACAGACCATCACTGCAAGCGATAATAACGTCACATCAACTACAGATGCAGAGAAGACTGTGAAGATTGCCGACGGCGTTCCCGGAAAACGTCGACGAAAGCTCCGTGTGAATGTCGAAGACAGCGATTCCAGCAGTTCCGGGTCAGACTCGGACTCTGATTCAGATAGTGACTCCGACACCAGCAGCAGCGGAAGCTCGTCATCGTCCGAGGACGAATCTGAGAATGAGGCCCCGGTGCGAGCTTATCGACAGCCCGGCGAGGAAGATTCGAGCGATTCCTCGTCTTCCTCGGATGAGTCAAGCTCTGACGGCAGTTCGAGTGAGGATGATTCGGACTCTGAGTGAGGATTATGATACCCGTCTTTGATGACACAGGATTAGGACGAAGGTGGAGCCGGATAGACTGCAAAACCATGTTCGCAGTCTAATTTCATCGACATACCTACGCATTATGTTTCAATGTATGTCTATCGGCATACTTATCTGTGGACGAAAAAGGGGCTCCAATGAGCGTTCCAATAGTATATGTTATTTAGAGATTATTGTATTCATTTAAGCATACAACTTGGTGAACCCCTCGTTTGGTGGTTGAAGCCAATTCTTATCGTCATAGTCCCTGTCTTGTCCTTCAATGATATGGAACGTGTAAATAATCCGTCCCTTTTGACTTGTGTTCTTCTCGCTCTTATGCAACAGGTTGCCGTGAATAAGGACTAGATCGCCAGCCTCGACTTCTCCAGGGACATACTCATGTGGTCCGCCTTGCGCGGCTTCTCCATAGCCTGCTGCTGCAGGGAACTTTGGTCCATCATTATCTACCATCTCTGTACCCACATTGCCTGCCTTGCGAACGAGTCTTTTCTCAACTGGTGCCCAGAGATGTGAACCGGGCAGAAAACTTAGACATCCATTCTCAAGCGTGGCATCCTCAAGTGCGTACCAGAAACCAACCGCCGATGGAGGGTTGGTGTACAAGAAAGTGCTATCCTGGTGGATGTTAGTCGGTCATAAAACAGCATCAGCTTGACATACTTGGTGCGGAGGCACGGCGCCTCCTATTTCTGGTTGCTTGCAGATAACCATGCTCTGCAAACACCGAGGGTCATTGAAGCCAAGGCTACGTGCCACAGCAGGTGGGCTGACTTTGCTTGTATCGTGGTCCAACAGACGGGCAAATGGAGGAGATAGAGCGTGCAAGTAATGCCCGATTTTGTTGACAGCACGAGCCTTGGGTTTGGTGAGTTTTCCATCATCGTCAAAGGCGTCTTCCTCGAAGAAGAACCGGATCTTGTCGCCTGAAGTCAGGAAGTAGTCGTCACCAACATGGTCACGTTTCTCACCAGTCGAGAAACGTGTGAGAGGGTGATCATCTAGGGAGAAATTTTCGAGGAGATTGTGAGTTTCGTCGAGTAGAGATTTGACAGTTGAGCTGGAGAGGGCGCCAGGGAGAATGAGGTAGCCATCGCGATTGAAGGTTTCCAGCTGATCTGGTGAGAGACCTGGAGTATCAGTAGTCATGGTGTTTTGTTTCAAGAATTAAGTAGTGCTTGGGTATAACTTGAGGTGATTTGTCTTTATCTGAACCGAGGTTGTGTGAGATAAGTTCACGTTGATAAAGAGTCAAAGGTGGGGAGCTACATATACCCCGCCTGCATCACCACATGCCTCATACGGCTATACTAACTACAACACACACATCAGGTGTATCACCAAGAGAAGGATTGTAAGCTGACTTGTTTGTGGACTCCGGCAGTTCGGGGTTAACTACCTACTGACAGACACAGTTACTTGTGATGATTATACGTCATGGTCCTAGTCACTTCCGATAGGCGAAATAATCTATCGATTTACTAAATCTATTTCAAGGTAGCTACAGCAGAGCCCCTTGTATTAATCTAGATCAGCACCTTGAAATGTATCAGACATCTAACACCAGAGACTCTTTACTTAAAACAAAACACCTGCCCATGAGAACACCGGACAAGAAAATATGCAACCAACAAATCCAAGCATTAGTTATTGTAGACTTCCTAAGCATCGAGAGGGTCCGACAAGAAATCATATCCCTCCTCGGGAGGAAGAAGGTATGCGGAGAAAGCAATACCAGTGGCAGTCAGAAGACAAATAACTGCCGCGGTGGTGCTGAGGTAGAACGACGTATCGAGCAACCATCCAGGAATATTAAACTGATCATCATGATCATAAAGATACGCCTAGCATAGATTAGCTTGTATCCAAATACTTCCGTAGCAGACCAACTCACCACGATAGAAATGGCCACAAATTCCATAATAGAAATCAAGGTCAACATGCCAGCGGCAAAAGGCCATCCAGTCTCGCGCTTGTATTTCCCACCGCACATGATGACAACAAAAGTCACCAAACCGCCCAAACATAACAGAGTAGTAAATGATGCTAGAAATCCAACGGTCCTCCACATGGAGCAGAAGTATCGTTCACCTCCTTGACAGAGATCCTTGGGAGGGAATGGTCGACAGTATGGATCATCCAGCGTTGAACAGCTCTTGTGTAAGCCGATATGTCTCTCGACTATCTCGCCGGTGGCCGAAGTAACGGAGTATGTTACCCAGTTGGGGAGCCATATCGGGATTACTATCATGACCGTCGCTATTGTTTGTCAACTTGAGATGAACTAGAACCGGTCGCATACGTCATTGGAGGCGCGTGCTGTGGACAGAAAGTCGGAAAACGTACCAGCTACAAAAGCCGCCAGGGCCGAAGTGTATACCGAGACTCTCGTCATGGTGTATATTGCAATTTATTATCGAGTCTGAATGAATTAGATTGAGGTTGTGTGGCAGGTAGAAGGAGAAATGTCGATGCCTTGTGGTGGCCTGCCTTGAAAACAGCCCAGTTCATGTGCCAGGATAAGTGCTACAGCTCATGAGTGGTTGATGCCAAGTTTCATTAATGGGTTTGGCGGGGATCAAATTGTGGCTTAGTTTGCGATACAACCAAAGATAAGCGACCAATAGAGTATCACGATGCATATGTTGCAAGTTATTGAGAAGAACTGAACCATGTCTCATGCGAGAAACAAGCCTTTAGTTGTGAATGCGATGGTTTTAAGCCTAAAGTGCTAAATTATTACCATAAGCAAAAATATTATTCTCTTTTACTAGATGATTACAACACTCAAATCACCAAGCAAACATGTAGCATATAACTTTGAAGGCGCTGTATTGATAGAGATGAAAGGCAAAGTAAACCCATCAGATATCGCCGCTTGAAAGAATGCGACAGAAAAGCACATTAGCACAATCGTCCATTCGTCTATTCCGACAATATCGTCGAAGACCAAACAAGAACATAATGCCCTTCTGCAAACCCTCCATGTGATAATCTCCCAGGTATAAAGTCTGTATCAAAACGCCCGCAAAACACCCAAATCTCAAATCCCAATGCAATGTATTGTCTTATTTCTTAGGGGACTTCTTCGCAACTGGTCCCTGGTCGCTAAAGTCGGCGTCACTTAGACACTCAGCAACGACAGGGTTGTCAAAAATGTGCTTTTGTAGGTGTCCTCCAAAAAGAAGTCTCATCATGTCAATCCTGGAAGAGAGTGACCACGAATCGATCACCGCGACGTAGTTGCCGAGGCGAAGTTTGTGACGGTATCCAAATTCAATGACACCATCCTCATTGGGCTTGGAGGTTGGGCGCTTATCGCCCTTCTGAGGTGTATAGCCAGCTGACGAATATCCTGGTCCGACACCCTTCTCGAGTGAGGTGATAGCACTCATCAAGCTATCTCGAAGGTCTCGGCGATCCTTCTTTGAAACTGACTTGGAGCTCTGTTTGGCGAGTTCTGACATGCGACCTGTGAGCTTCTCTGGGTTGACAGGAAGATCCCAGGATTCTCCTGTCTCTTCCTCATGGTTGCGCGCCGCCTCAAAAATGAGTGCAATGCAGGCAGCGGCCTGAGCCTGAACACCCACATCAACGCTGTCAAGCTGTTCGTAAAACCCATCCAAAGCCATGGTGGCGGCATATGAAAAGTCGTCCACGTGGCTAGCAACAAAGGTCCAACCTCGAAGAGCAGCCGCAACAATGAATTCATTGTCATAGGAATCGATGTTGTCTCCATCGGACTCAACTATAGCGTATAGGTAGTCGAGTAGCTCGAGGGCCTCCGTCTCGCCACCGCCGCCATAAAGCACAGTAAAGCACAATGCGTAAATGCCAAAAGCCTTGCATTCCTCATCGTCGTCGTCGGCAATAATCTGCTTGAGAGTTCCTTCGGCATGCTCGTAAACGTTGGCGTCCTCTGATGAACTAAGAGTCAGAAGATATGCCTGAAGGTAAAGCAATCGCTCTCTGGCTTCCATGCCGCGATTAGCGCCACGAATGAAAAGCTCTGCGAGTTCGTTGGCCGAATCATCAAGCCACTCGTGGGTGGCAGGGGCGAATCGATGTCGCAAAACCTTAATGTAGAGTTCTAGAAGTTGAGTTCGCGCATCGCTATTGTTGTGCTTGCGATCCTGAAGTTCTTCCATAAATTGCTTGGCGTCGAATGTGTTGGTGCCGTCTTCGTTGGTGTCGACTAGAGAGCTTCCGGAAGCAATGCTCATGGTATCGTCGTACTCGAAGTCATCTTCACTCTCGTCAGAAGCAGCCCGGCTTGGGGCTGCGGAATGCGCGGGTGACGTAAGAAGCGAAGCGAAAGGAGAGCCCCGAGGAGTCAAACCAGCGGAAGCACGACCTGACTTGATGGCTTTCTTTGATGTAGTCTTTCCGTCGCCCTTGAGGGCCTTGACTCGAGCGTGGTTCATCATTTTGCTCAAGTCTTGGTTGAGTCCAAAAGTGGTGTTATTAATGCGAATGTGCAAAAATTGTGGAGGTTAATCGACGAGGAAAACTTGCAAAATTCGAATGTAGGCAAGTTTATAACGATCAAATGATCAAAAACTGTGCAGCAAGTGATCCTCGTCTAGTTGAAAATTCTGTCACTTGGGTATGGTTTTGGGTCTGGGTCGACTGATGTGTGTGTAGTAGGCGGAGGTTCGTGTTACTTTATAGGCGTATCGAGGCATAAAGTCCATGGGGAAGTTCGCGCGACAATAGGAGGATTCGGAGATAGGTGTGAGCAAGATGGTTGCACCTGAATTTGAGCAAAGTAAGGAGGGAGAAGAGAAGGAAGTGCACGAACGGCGATAAATATTTGTATAAAGCCAGTGAGAACCGGGTTGTGGCGTGGCACCAAGTATGAGTAGCCCTGTGAACAGTGGAACATGGATCAGGCGCCGCTGAGAAATTCCAGCACTTTTAGTGGCAAATCATTAGCCGTGAAGCTTAAAGTACCTTGAACATGCAGGTGCAAGCCAACGGTTAAGGGGTTTGTGACTCAGAGGCTTGAATATTATTTTCAGATCCATGCTAGATGCTTCTAGGTACTACTGTCATCTGAGGAATCTCATGCATTCTTGTCATTTAGTTCATGAGGTTCGAAGTATATATCACATGTTTGTTCCATTTCTTCAAATGACAGCATAGTGGGTAACCTCCCCAGAAAAGGGACAAGGAATGGATGCTAACGTCCCACTCCCGCTTAGCTATTCTCCACTTGAATGACCCTTGTCTCGGTCAGCGTCATCGATCATCTAACTCGCTTAGTCCCTTGCTGATATGCCTGAATCAAAGTGCTGTCTTGGTGCCTGAGCAATGTCGAATCACGCTTTGAGTTCAAACTTTTGAATATAACTTCGCAACTTAAGAGTTATTTACATAGTAAGAGTGTGAGAAGTGGTGTGATGAGAGGATCCAGCTAGGCGAGCTCCCTTCGAAGTCAAATGTGGTTAGGAAAAGCGAATGTGAAACCTGACAAACGAGAAACCAACCGAAGAGCACGATTAATGTTAGTAAGCGCCAATCACTTTAGATACTGACACCCGTGTCAATATTGATTAGCCGGCTGGGTTAGGCCGCATCGGCTTGTTGGCTTGAAACAAACGGATAACAAGATCGCATAAACCGAGGCTTAACTGAGCTCGTGTGGAGATGCAATAGATCTGCATATTCACCAGATGGAATTCATACTGATATAAACAAAGTATCACAGATTACTGCCGCCTTGGCTGAACCACGGAGAGTTCTATACGAGCCATGCAAAGATGCCCTACTTGCCAACTTCTTGTTTACGAGCACCTGGTAACTGAAGTCCTACCTTCACAGTGTGTTATGCTTTACGCAGACGTCCAATCATACCCCTCACCATGTCAGAAACATCCAATACCATGTGGCTCAGACTATTGATATTTCGTTCAGGAGGGTTGAAACAAAACCAAGCTGACATTTATGTGTTGGAAGCCAACTCACACCCGCCGTATCAACCACTCCTGATGGCGCTGGTGCCAATGAAAAATTACCACCTGACGCCATGTTGCCATTCTTTTAGGGAGTGAGTTAAAATGCTAGTCACTGTGCCAGCTCAACCACTTGCATGAACCCGATACGAGTACCTTCATCACGATACTCGGGTACCACCATTTTGATTGCTTGTAGATACCCGATAAAGAGAACAAACACTCTCGAGTGAAGATGATGGTCCCAAAATCAAGTAGTCTCAAGACCTAAGAACATACACTAAACTTTCATCAGTGTTTTCGTTACTTAGGATGAAGGCCCTAAGATTTCTGGCCTCCCCTAGAATGATGAGACCATAGGGTCGGGGGGGCAAGCTGATGGACGGGCCAGCAAAGCGGCGCCCAGTTTACACAGTTCAACATTGAACTCTTACACTATTTATCCATGACCTCTTCACTCAAGCCATCTTACCATCGGTCCGATTTTCCGCCTTCATATTGGGTTCTGTTTGATTTACGAACTTCTTCGATGGCTGGTAGCTTTGCTTTGAGGAAAACAATAGTTCATTAAGTTGGTGAAGTGGTGTCTCCCACATCACGACAGTCACTTCTATACTAAGGTCCAGGGTGTTTCGGCAGTGTACAGTGCGACCCACTTGAAACAGCTGCTCTTTGACACCAACCTAAGAGCATTAGATCCAAGCTAGACCCTGAAACTGATAATACTGCTTCAACATCAGCTGTGATACCTTATTCTTGCTGGAAGATACCCAAAGATACTTGAAGGAATTATATATCCTTCTAATAAGTTTTATTGTGAGCAACTTGCTCACGATCATCAACCAGGTAAGCCCAAAACTGAAAGCTCCGGCGGGGTTACTTCCACTCACCCCGCGAAGTGGGGCAGCAGTGCAAGGCCACTGCCGTAACAGGCAGACGGGACAGGTGACAGCGTAGGCCCACAAGGCAGGCAGCGATAAGCCCCGCCACTTATCGGAGCTAAGGTACTCACAATGCATGCATTCACCTTCCGGACTTCCCAACACCACTTACCTTTCATCTGTGTTGCCTTAACTTTTATCTTTCAACCTTTCTCTCGAACCAAAAGGGTAGGCCCCTCTAATAGGCTTGCTCTTTCTTCCTTCTTTAACTCGCACAACTCTTTCGAGTCTGCGTTTGGCCTGGTGACATCCATTCTCAAGAAGTGGGTCTATCGCAAGTATATGAGACAGTGTGCACCGCAAACCAAGAGTATCACCACACACTATCATCTTCACTCGAGAGCTCGTCATTTGTCCTTATCAACAGGCCATCAAAATGGCGGTACCCGAGTACCGCGATGAAGGTAAGGCAATATTCAAAGAGCAGAATAAACATACTCCCTGAACCTTGATGATAACTAACATTCATAGTCTCCATCACACTCTCGATAGCTGACCCCCCGCCCAGCTTCTCATTTCCGACTCGCCGCATCTTTCTCAGCAAGAAGAACCCGACCATCGAAATCGGCCGAACTTCCAAAAGAAATGGAGCTTTTGAAGCTGCCAAGAGCAATACTTGGTTCGATTCACCAGTCATGTCTCGAAAACATGCACTCTTCACCCTTGACGCCGACAAACAGGTAAGGTTTATGGAGGCACTCTCTAGTAACTTTGTGTTAACTGTTCACCCAGAAACTTTATATCAAGGACACGGGTTCTCTCCATGGGACCTATAAAAACGACGTCCGCCTCGAAACGAACGTGAACCATGAAGTGATCAGTGGCGACAAGCTCAAATTCGGTGCTTTCATTGAACGACCCCAGGATAAACACTACCCTTGCGCTATGCTAGTCCGTCAGACATACGGCTCCATCAAGTATGTCATCTTTCAATATCTCCTGTCCTTTTACTAATTATCCCAGCCCCGAACTGCGCGGAAATAGCTTCCGCGTTCCTGAGGATAGCGACATTGAATCTCTAATCAGTGACGAAGACCAAGTGAACAATAGCTACGAGATGCTGCGCACTAATAAATTTGTCCCTGCTAGAATGGCTACTTCATCTTTCGGTCATGGTCCGATCGACTTGACGCTGGATGATCAGTACCCTCTTTCCAATGTTAGGAATGGAACTGAGACTTTTGACAACTGCCCTCATATTCTAGAGATACCTTCCCCCAAGCTACCAGAACCTGTTTCTGTCTTGGGCCGCGAGTTTTCCGATCTGGAGGAAGAGCCTGAAGAAGCGGAAAACGACTTGTCACCAAACTCTATGGACACCGACGACTCTTATGGTGGCATTTCTGAAGATTGCCAGAGTGTCGACTATGCAATGTCATCCGTTTCAGGGGACTCTATTGTCGATGAAGAAGAAGACTTTGCAGAGCATGACGAGTTTGAAGAAGAGCAAGGTATGTTCATGGGATACAGTGCTCTGGACCATTTTGACCATTTTCTAGTCCACACTCAGGAACCTGCTCCTCAGGGAAAGGGTCACACTGAAGAGGCTACTGTCATGGCATATGTAATGAGCGAGAACCCCGAAAAGGCCCCTGCGCAGCCCTCGGCCAGCCCTTTGAGCACCCAGACCCGGGATGCTCCTAAGCAACTTGATAGTGCCAACCTCACCCAGTTGGACAAAGGCTACTATCCATGGAAATCAGACCTTGCTCCAATGATGTCGATTAATGGCACGTCGTCCCTAAAGCTTCCCCCAATTTCAGAAGCAGTTTTCGACACATACAACCATGAGACGATCACACACTCTACCGCCGAGGTTGTCGGCAGAAAGCATGGGAAGTACGAGTTCTTTGCTGCTAGAGAAGCCAACGCTGCAGCTGCCCGCGCACAGCCCCAAGCTCGACCCAAAGACCCCGTCAGTCAGACACCAGTCCCGGAACACTATCTCTTGCGGGCAGGGACGGAAAACAAAATCCCCAGGCACTTAGAAGATGAACTCCAGTCGCCCACAGATGAAATTCAACCTCGCGCTTCCGATTTGGTATCTTCCGGTCTTAGATATCTGGCGACGCCCCCTGAGCACATCGATACCACCATCCCATCTGTGGACCCAGAGTTGGACGACTCATCGGCCTGGGCTTTCCAAGAGAGCAAGAAGTCACCTGGTGTCGAAGTCACAACCGAGACAACTGAGAAGGCGGTGGCCCAAGAGAATGATACAGATGTTGTCGAAGATGGTGATGCCCAGCCAGCTGAAGCTTTGGAAGCAGCTGAACTGGCCAAACCAGTCGAAGCCATGGAGCCAGCGAAACCGGTCGAAGCCGAGGCAGCTGAACCTGTGAAGATTCCCGTGCCAGAATCCACTGCAACCAAGAGGAAGGCCGATGAAATCTCTCAGCTTACCCCTGAAGAAGAACAAATGTCTAACGACCGCCATTCTCGTCCACAGGCGCACCGCCGAGAGGTGCAGCCAAGTGCAAGGCCTCGCCACATTGCAGCGTTGGGAACCCCACCAACAAAACGTCTTCGTCGTATGGCAGAAGCAGTCGGGTATGTCGCCCTTGGAGGAGCAGCTGTCATGTCTGTGCTTATTGCTACGGCGCCTGCTCTGTAACTTACAGACAGTACACGCCAGTAACTTATCAAATTTTATTGGAGTTTGAGATCCGGAATCAAGGACAGGGAGTCGGTTGTTTAGTCAGTCTATCTTTTGCTTTTCCACTTGCTGGCTTGATGAACCAAAGGCATGTTCTTAGGGGGTATTTTAGTCGTGTTTATATGAATCTACATGTTTCCTTCCACAACTAGCAAATAGACCGTTCTCGCGTGAAGTATGATAAAATGCCTTCCATCAGAAATGTATTAAACTTGATCCCTTCTCGGGTTACCGCTTCTCTGCACCAAACGCCAGACCAAATTGCCCAAGTAAGCTTTCCAGGATTCCGCCCATCATTGACAAATTCTCATTACTGTACGCTTCCATTCATCAAGCTTTCAAGCTCCCAAGGACTCAACGTACTTCTACGTCGCGATGCACTCTTGCTCATTCGGCGTTCACGGCGTCGTTTTTCAGGCTTCAGCTGATCATCAGCCGGTACAGGGTCCCTCTTTACAGGGTCGACATTCTCAAAATCATTTCTCTTTTCGGTTTCGTTTGTAGATTCGGTAGCCTTGTCAGGCTGAGATGAAGTCATGGTTGGCTTCTTCACTCCACGAGTTCCACGGGCAGCTCGAAGCTTGGCTCGAACACGAGCAGCATCAGCCTCGCGCTCTGAAGCGGCCAGTTTGGCGGCAATAGTCGCCATAGTGAGAGGACTTTGCTGAGGAGCGGGATCGATGTTTCGTGGAAGGGGGAGACGTGATGCTGTTCGACGAGGGGAACGGTTGGGTGATGTTTGAGTCTCGCTCTGGTCGTCGCTGCTGCGTTGGGAGCTTTGGTGTCGGGGAGTAGATATCTTCATCTCGTTAACCTGAGGAGCAGTTTCCGGTGACTTGACGAGGAGGACTTCATCGAGTGAAGAAGAAGATGACACGCGATCGCGAGGTTCTTGATCATATCTAAGAGGAATGGATCCTCCTTCTGCAGCAAGGTCCCATGTGTTTTCCTCCACAATAGTGGTGAAATCTCCCTTGCCATGTTTGCGTGGTTGGGAACCTCGGTTTCCAGCCGATGCAGAATCTTTCAAGGGGCTGAGCTGGGGAGGCTCTGGTAGTGGCGATGAGTTTGGGTCTGGGTGGTAGAGGGGAGCTGCTGTGGACTGTTGAAGGATTTGCACATTAGGCTCCTCAACGTCATAGTCGTCGATTGGTATGTTTTCGTCGTAATCGGATTCGATATCACTTTCCCGGTCAACTTCATCCTCGGGCTCTGACTCTGGGACGAGTTGTACGCGAGGGGAACAGCGCGAAGGGCATGGCGAGTCGATAACATCCATCTCATCCTCGGGCTCCTCAGCAACAGCAGAAAGTCTGAGAGCAGATGCGTGCCTTGTCTCCTCTACATCTCGTACTCTCACTGGACTAAGACGCAGTCCCATCTGAAGCTCTTCGTCGCAAATCGGCCGTCCATTAGCAGCCATACGCTTCCGCCAGCCATCAATCAGATGAACTGCCTCAGTCCAGCGACTTTCCATCTTGACCCAACCATCCTTGAGACGGCTGATTTCCTCTTCTCGAACCATGACCTCTTCGATTGGCACGAACGAGGGGTTCGTTAGGATGGTTCGCATGTGTTCCAGCACAGAGTCCAGCTCCGAAGCCATATCCTGCCACCCTTGCTGCTGAATAACAAGGTTATCCTGGTTCTCGTTGTTCCACCCACTCATGTCCCGCAGTTGCTGCATCGCCTTGCGCATTATGGAAAGGATAGCTTCGTTTTCTTCACTAAGATTTTGAGCCAGGTTGGCCAAGAATGCATTTGTTTCGTTGCGCAGATCATAATCATCTGCTGCTGTGGTGCCTCCGCGACCTGTCGACCTTTCCTCGCCTACATCGCCTGTGACGAGGATTGAGGTTACGCCAGGGTTTGCTCGGGATCCTCGCGCACGTCCAGCTTCGGCGAGTTGTTTCTTCAAGGTGTCGATTTGGCGGTCTCGTCTACGGACATCTGTTGCGCATGCAGCTCGTGCCTGGGCGACCAGTCCCTTTGTACGGGCGACTTCTTCCTTTAAACCGCGTATGGCTGCGTCTGCCGACTTCATTTGTGTTTTGAGAGCAGCCTCTGAAGCTTCTGCGATGTCCAGCTTCCTCTTGGCTTCGGTGTGTTTCTCCGTGAGTCGCGCAATGTCGTTGGTATGTTTGAGGTTATCGGCGCGTAGGGTACGCATGGTGGTTGAGAGGGATTCGCGATGTTCTGCATCACGCTGTGACTGTTAGTTGTATCAAGACACATGAGAGCTAACGTACATCTCGTCGGAGTATTAGATCGTTTAGGACGCTCACGATCCGTCCCATGGTAGCTCCAGCTTCATCGCCATTGAAGGCCGCGCCGGCGAAATCAATACTCTGGCCATCACGAAGCAAACCTCTAGATAGAAGCTGATTGTTGATATACAGCGATGCTGTACGAAGATTATCGGTATCGATCATTGTGACAGGTGAGCGAGTCCAAAGTTGATACACATATCCTCGAATCTTGAAGAGATTGACTTTTTCTCATCAATTTCCTGCGCAAAGGTACTAGTACTATCTCTCCTGTATAAGTGTACAAGCTTGTGGTCCCTTTAATTGTTTTGGTGGGGAGAGCTGGTTGCTATGTGGGGGAGCAAAGTAAACAATGCGTCCGCCAATGAGATCCCTGTAAAAGTGAGGCGGGCCTGAACGAGAGACCTGCCAGGATCATCCTTTTGACAAGACAGCGCTCGACAGGTGGCAATGCAGATGATCAAGTTTTTTCTGTTTTTGGGTCAAAAGTGAGGATTTTGGTGTTTGCTGCTGAGGGTCGTTGTCTGGGTCGACAGTCCCACCTGTTAAACTAGAAAGCCTTGATGAGGATGCTGATGGGCCGAAATTGGGCATGTTTACAGTATACAGCCTAATCAAGGTATGGATGAGGGGAAAGATGTGGTCAGAAAATGGCCAAATGTCATAGGAATGGTGTTGTGTATTGTTTCCATGGACAACTCGACTTTGAAGCAGAAGTTGCTGGCACATGCACTGTCAACTCAAAGTCTCACCCTGAAACATGTTCAAGCTCTGAAGCCGCACTGATTCTATATTTTCTATCTCCTTCAGACAAGGACATCCCCGCCTTGATAGCTTCTTGGTCGAGGCGAGACAGAGTCAAAACGTGGTAGAAACCAAAGGCCCGAATGTGGCCTCGTGGCAAATTTTACATCTCCTCCTGGACCCTTATCAGACTTAAGGGTGTTGATCCGAGCGGCGATGACAGGATGTGTTGAGTCGTAATGGTCAGAATACGAGAAGCCATAATGACTCGGGTATAAGTTGCGCGTCAACATGGATATCTTTGAAACAGTACCCTTGTGTAGACCGAGCTTGACATGCTCTAGAAACAGCTAGGCTTGTCAGTGAGGTTCACGAATAAGTCTGACAAAATATGGAACAATGTCTTTGTCTCAGACAAATTTGAGAAGATTATAACGCGGTTCTTTTCGGCACCCACGATGGGAGACCAAAGGCCTCGCTACCCCATCATGTTCGATGGCCCCGCGACGTCATCATAAAGACAAACAAAAAACACCACAGTGACTTACATGAATCGTAGCTTTGTCAAGTACCTCATGTCTCTGGTCGGAATTTTCCCCTCTTCTCCCGCATCGCTTCCACCTTTCTCTTGTCCTCCTGGAACCTCTTCATCAAGGCCATTTGCTCCGCCTTGCGTCGTTCTCTCATCTGGAAGCGGTAGAAGTCCTTGGTTTCAGATTTCTTCTTGGTATCCCTCTCGATCATTCTGCGCTTGGCTTCCTCGGCCTCGTTTCGGCTGGCGGGAGCGGCCCGTCCACCGCGAGTTACTGTAACGAAGCCATCCTCGTCTGGCTCATTGCGCAGTCGCTTAGCTAGCTCAATAGCTTCCTTCTCCTTGCGGTTGAATGCAGTGAAGAAGGCATGAACAGCCTTTTGGGTGGCTGGCTTGTCGACGCGCGAGAGCTGCAGATGCGATGCGATCCACGATGAGCCGAGCGAGGGCACGTCGTCGGAGAGATCGCTACCCCATGTAGGATACTTTTTACTCTTTTGTAGCTTTGCGATAGCCTTGAGAACCAGTTGCACACTCTTCTCGTCTGCGAGAAGCACAATTGCTGTGCTGCTGCTCCGTTGCACGCGCCGCGACCATATCTGCGGTAGTTGCGCAGCTTCCTCTTCTCGCTCCCGCTCTTCCGCCTCAACGTCGCCGCGTTTTCTCTTTTTCGCAAAGCCTGCAACTTTTGTGGCTTGCGCAGGATCAATAGGTAGCAGCGTCCGTGATTCGTCTTCGAATGTAATACCCTGAAAGCGCCCAGCACCTACAAGTTGTGTAAAGACGGCGCGAAAGTGAGGTTCTGTACTGTCTGCGGGAATGTTCTTGAGGAATAGACTTCGTGAGTCGTTGGCGGTAGGTATCTTGGGTGCATTTTTCCGTATGCGAACTTCGTGAATGGCGGTCTCTGGGTATGAAGGTATGGCAGGGATCTTTATTGGGAGGACGGAGAATAGGTCTCCGGTTTCTTCGACGGGAGACATCTTGATCAATGTGGTTGATGAGCAACTGGAAGAGTATTGATGGGTCCAGATTGAAGCAATCAAGAAAAAAAGTTTGGCCCCATATCAGATAAGGACAGTGTTATCTGAAAGTAATTCGCACAGCCCACTTACACGAAGGACAGGGGTCTGCATCTCGAAGGTACACTTCGAGAAAACCTCAACGCTTGACAAAGGATGCCAGGCGTAAACTCATCAAAGGGTCTCTCATCTTCTGATAACTTATCTAAGGCTTTTTGTAGTTGAGGATAGAGGTCCCAAGTTTTGTTGCCTTCCCTAAAGCTGTCAATGATTTATTGAAAATTCTCCGATAGTATCCCGTTGAACGTCAATGTTGATAGCCCAGGGTCGAAGGTTGGCCTAACCCCTGGCTACAGGAAGTCGCTCTGGCTTATGCGGGCCAGGGCGATGTGGAAGTCTAGAGCTGAAACCGGGGGACTAGTAGGACTTGAGCCTTTATCTGCCCCCCTGGATTACTATTTTGTGGCCCTCAATATCGGAGTTAGCACCTACGTGAGCAACGGTAACTTCCCGCCCCTACAGGACGATATCATCTTCATCTACATCACTAAGACGAAGTGGTAGGAGTCTACAGGGAAGGGCTTGTGCCACGGCAAATATACGTTAGAGGAGCACACGAATCGGAACATCGAGCCCGGGAGGACGCCCCCGGTGACCAATGTGAA
This sequence comes from Fusarium xylarioides, assembly GCA_013183765.1. Taxonomy (NCBI): domain Eukaryota; kingdom Fungi; phylum Ascomycota; class Sordariomycetes; order Hypocreales; family Nectriaceae; genus Fusarium; species Fusarium xylarioides. Next base: position 176,913 of record SRZU01000073.1, read on the forward strand.
GAACTCGCTCGATGTGTGCAGAACCGCGTGCAAGATACTGAAGAGGCTCTCGCCCGACTTCATCAACACCCACAAAGGCTTCGGCCTCGACTTTAAGAGAAATGGCCACCCACCTCGTGCGACGTATTGGGGCCCACGATAGAGAAGTGGCGGCTGGGCCACAGCAGATCTAGGATGCAATTGAAACTTACTTAACGGGACCGTGAATATCGACCCCTATGATGTGAGTGAGAGGTTGACTTGTAATATTAGGGATACGGACCTCCCTGTATTAATTGATGAATAAGAGCCTTTTTAAGGTGAACACAGACAACGGCGACACGAACAACGGCATGATCAGCGACCCCCCAGGGCACCACCCTCCGAGGTCTGGACCGTCGTGCCGATGATGAAGGGGTCGGGGGCCCCCACCAAGTACATCAAGATTAAGTCGATATGACTGCAGTCGACAGGGAGTACGACAAGGACGTGTGCATGTCGATGGCGTTGTTGAAACACGAAGTCACAGGCGGCAAGTCTACGGTTTTCGCGTTGGCGGCCCGTTGAAGGACCTCAGTAAGGGAAAGGAGTGTAACGATATCACCGCGTTCATGACCCAGAATTACCCGATCGACAACGAGGACGAAATCTTTCAGTTCACACTGGGCTGGTAGGAGGAAATCGAGGAGGGGGCTGAATATGTCCCATGAGAAGATGTTGAACATGATGTAGACGAATGCGAAGGCAAAGAATGTGAAACAGTACCCTTAGTTGAATAGGACCCAGCACCGCATAACCTTAGTCGAAGTTATGAAGAGACAATTTAAGTCAATCATCACATCGACTTGGACAAGAAACAATTACTCTCGTTATAACTTTATCCTTGCCGATGTGGCTGACGATGAATACCGAGTTGCTGGTGGAATCAACACTGCCGAAGTCCACTCTCATGTACGAAAAGGTCGATCATGGCTGGAAGTCTGCAATCAACAACTCAAAGAGCAGATCTCCGATGCATACGCAACTCCAGACTAAGGTAAATAATGTTCTGCCCTCTTGTATGACCTTTGGCCTACCCAACTGCCCCATTGATGAGCATGACGCCCAAGAGTCAGTTTGCATAGACCGATGATGTTTTCGAAGATGTAATCGCACATGGGTGGAATCTGCTTGGTATCCCCGATGATATATTGGGACTTATAAATACCCACAAAGTCTCAGGTCAAATAGAATGATTGGGAAGCGTCTCCCAGACGAATGCAGCTACCGCCGACCTCAATCATGAGCTCAATCTTCACAACATCCCCGAGCTCTTCATCCTCTGGCAAACAGCAGTAACGACACAAAGACTCATGCGGTGATTTTCTGGGAACACCGTCCTCGAAAGGCTTACAACGTTGCCCCGAGCTTTTCCAGTGAGCTCCAAGAGACGGATTTAATGTTGGTGTGCATACCATGTGCGTGGGTATGATTGGCTCTGCAAGTGATTAATATCACAGATCCATAAGAGTACGCGCGATTCGGATATTAGGATAGTCAATGTGACTCAACATCGATACCTTAACGGCCAATGCCAATTATATATAACAATAATGGTTCAGGGACCACTTATAGCCGGAACTGAACATCTCCTAGAGTTGATATCTCCGGTTTATATGCTATGGCCCCGTCGTTCGCTTTCTGGCAACTTTGAGAAGTCGGATCTATCGCCCTGCCAGAACCTAGGGCCTCGTCACTAGCCTCCTGGAAGTTTCAGGAACATGCACTGAGCCCGTGGTTTAGCAGTTTGCTTCGTGCAGCACCTATAATCAGTGCAGTCATCGGTATCAGTCGTTTAATCCCACATCGTAAATGTTACCAAACTCTACGTATTGCAACCTAACATATTAATCAGATAACGAAAATATATTACAAAACGATGTTTTTACACATATAAGCTTACGACTTATTCTACCGACAAAGATCTCGGAAACGGTTTACAATTTGAGATCAAGAGTCTCCAACCGGCGGTATCGACATAATTACATGTGTGTAAGCTACAGTATAATAAGAGAGGGATCATGCGTTCAAGGCGTGAGGCCGAAGCAATTACAACCTAACAGCATTTCAGGATGATGGCGGATGTATACTGTGACAGCCTGTTTTCTAAAGTGTGTAAATTGTATTTACCTAACATACATGATAATCCTGTCTGTGGTAGACGACGTTGATTTAGATGAAACACGAGAAGAAGCCTTGATGAGGGAGCGTCGACCAGAACTCGATGGCCAAGCTGAAGGATATACCACCTGGAGATGAAAGATGTTCCGCTGGTTCTGCGATGACCTATTTGTCTGTAGTTTGTATGAAGCTGACTTTTAAGTGTGCCTGTGAGGCAGAAGAATGTTTGTTTGTGTCTTTGTCTTGCTCTAGTTTGTTCGAGTTTGGAACTTGAGAGTCGAATGTGCGTTTGATGTAGAGTGGCATCTCGGTTGTTTCTTTTTTGCGGTCTTGTTTATGTGCATTTCTTGTGTGTGATCTTGTGTGTGGCTGTCTGTTGTCTGTTTTGAAGCTGGAGCTCGAATGTGCCTTGGGGTAGAAGGATAAAATGCCAACGGCCTGTTGTGGTATTGCTGTTTTGTTTGTTGTTTATATTTCCGAGATCCGTATGGAACAGTAGAGGATTTCCTCATAATGGTGCACAGACATACATACCATGAGACTGCGATCTGGGCGGCAATGCTGAATGTAGTCGTATCAAGACTGATGGTATAGTCCAGTATTGTAATAGAGGAAGTAATCGCCCTGTGACTTTATGTTGATCGAGTTCTCAGTGTCATGCGTGGACAGTGAGATAGCCATCGCCATATTTATTGTCGTCCTCTGGCGAATGATTGAGCAATTGTTTGCTGCATACTCGAATTATCTGTAGTGTTTTCTTGGTCTTCGGCGCCCTGGACAAGCAATCGCATCTTGCAATTTGGCTGCATATTGATACCGGACGTAACGAAAGTCGGGTTAGCTTATGATTGCGTAGTTCGTGGCTGTAGTGCTTGGGCGAGCTACCCTTTCGTTGGACGGAAGTGGCTGTTTCTTTGTCCTTCGTTCGTCGTGCCTGGATTTGGCCTTCAGGTTTCGGTAACGCCAGGTCGTCCGTAGTTCGTGGTCATCTCTCCTCATCGCCCGCTTCACCTCCCCCATCCTTTGTCGTCCTAATCATCAATAGTATGTCACCTTTCGTATACCCTCACCATATGCCCATCCACCATCCTGTGATGATAACATCACCTCCGTCACCCTCAGTGACTCGTCAACCTGCTTCCGCCTTTCCCTAATCTTTTCGCATTCCATCCCTGGATACTGATGATGTCTCATTTCCTTTCCGTTCTTCGTTTTTGTCCCTCCCCCCCCTCCCCACCTCTTCTTTTTCTTTTCTTTTTCTCAGTATCACGCCCTGGTGGATACCACCAGTCTAATGTCGGAAGTATCCCTAAATTCTTTCGTATTGAGCTTTGCATTTTCTTTACCAGCGATATTCGTGATATCATGGTCCTGATCTGTAAATTGGCTAGAATTGTTATCTGCCTCAGGTCCGAGTTTGCATCTGATCGAAAACTCATATGCTATATTGGCCTTCGCATGGTATTACAGAGGCCTCTGGTTTGATGCATGTTTCGTGACAGTATCTCAATGTTGTATTTGGGCTCGATCTGATACGAGCCTTTCAAATGAATTGTTTCTGATGTTGGATTTCTGATTTGATATAATCTCAAGGATGTATCTCGTCTCGGTGGGTGTTGTGTTATTCGCTTTTGGGTTTATCGCGTCTCGATCTTAGATCTCGTCCAAGCTTACCATCCTGATTCCGGCTCTTGTGTCAAGTAGGTTTCCGGTCAACTCTGTCTTGTGATCGAGTCGGAGTCTGCATATGTGTTTCGTCGTGCTTGTTTCATTGAGATCGTATAATGTATTTCGTTCACTTAATTTTTGCTTCTTTTATTTTCGAGCCTGGCATTATGATGAGTCGTATGTTGATTCTGGGCTTCTTATTGAGCTAATGGATTATCTGTCCACAATGTCAGTTTTGATCTCGAGTTTGTATCTCTTGTTGGTGTTGATTGCTGTGATATACATACGGTTTGCTTCGAGCCCAACCTTCGCCATGAACCGCTATCCGATATTGGACTTCAATGTCGTATTGGCTTGATGTTGTTGTTCAATTTGTTTTTCAGCGTCAACTCGCATATGGTTCATGTGCTGTTGCCATTGATATTTTTTTCTTTGTGATATCGGTTCAGTTGTCTTGTCTGCGACTTATATGTTGTATCGAGCTCGATGTATTCGTAGGTCGACTCGGGATATCATCTCGAATTTGTATTGACAGGAGCCTGGTGTGATACCAGGAGCTTGCCACATTTCGAATCATTGTCAGGCATGAATCCTCCGTCAGCTTATGTATTGTCATCCTTTGACATGCGTTTGAATCAATGGTTTTCCCTTGACCCGCTATCGTTCGTCTGAACTGGGCTTCTTGCCGATGCATATCCTGTTATATGGCGTTTGAGGCATAATTTTCGGTGTGGCCTTTGGTGAGATATCGTCGTCACCTCTTTGAAGTGTTGTTTTGACAATGCTACGCCTATTCATATAGGGCAGGCTCGCTGATCATCGTTTCAGTTGCCTCGTCTCACTTGTCGCTTTCGGGTAGTTATCGTGTTCTTTTTGTTGTCCTTAGTTGTCATTTTCGGTCGTATTGTCATCCTTATTTGAGTTGGTGTTGTCATTCCATATTTTTTAGTTATATTCTCTAGTTATTTGTTATTGAGTTGTTGTTATTGAGTTGTTGTTATTGGGTTGTTGTTATTGGGTTGTTGTTATTGGGTTGTCGTCTAGTTATTGAGTTGTCGTCTAGTTATTGAGTTGTCGTCTAGTTATTGAGTTGCTGTTTTGAGTTGTGTTTTGAGTTGTGTTTTCAGTTGTCGGTATCGGTCGTCATCGTCACTCGGGATTCTCATGTCGGTATTGCCTCCTCGATAATATCATTTAGTGTCTTTGTTGCTCCTATGTCCTCCATGTCGCTATGAGCATACGTCCGGGTAAATCTATGCCATGTCTGATCAAAAGACCGCCGCTGTGCATGTATCGTGCTCTCAGGAATGCGTTCACTAGGAGCAGTCGATGGCGGATGGCACTTGTCACCAGTCGTTGACATGGAGACTGTGATTATACACAATCCGAATTGCTTTTGATATTCTTTTGGTCTTAGACGAATCCGAATTTGATGTATCGTCGATCAATCAGGCTGGGCGCGTTGAAGGGCTGCGTTGCTCAGTCATATCCATAATCAACAGGGTATGCACTGCAACGACTTTGATATGGCCTATTGGAGGTCACAATGAAACCTTTGCCCGGCTTTGCTTGTTGATATGTGCCTTGTACAGCTGGCCGCTTTGGAGAAGTCGTGGTGAACGTCCATGTTTACCAATGCATTTTTGCACACTTGATTGGCCGCGCCCGGCTAATAGATGTCAGTTTATGTTCCAACATTGACGGTTGTTGTAGGGCTGGTTACCTGATTGATCGTAGTTGAGCGGCGATGCACTGCACTCCGTTGATAGAGCGGCATTTGGTCCAGCTGCCCAAATCCCGGACGTGGGAATCTTTGAATTGTTGACGATACTGTCTGTGGTGTTTTCCATATATAGGTGAAGTAGCATGGGATCGACGCTGTGCAGCGATATGGTAATCGTGGCAAAATGCCATTCTAAGTGGGAGCGGAACGGAGTTTGATAGGGCAGCTGGACCTTGTCGAGTTGTACAATTGGAGGCGCGCTGCGAGGTTAAGGTGGTATCCAGCCCGAAGGCTCTTCAAGCGCCCGTGACATGACAACCTGGAACGACAAAGCAACAGCCAAGCCTTTGTCTATGTTGTCGAAGCCTTATTTATCTCTTGTGTTTTTATGAGCCATTGTCCAAGTATAATGCTGAACGGTGTTATCTCATTTCGATGTTCGGGGTTTTTCTGCAATGCCAAGCTCTTGTCATCAAAGTCCATGAGAATGGTTGGTGGCTAGTTACAGAGAGACTTTGAACGCATTCGTGATTGTGATGTATCAAGTTGTGGGTATGTATTTGGCTTTGGAAGGGATTGGCTTTATCGCGGAAGGCTTTTGGATTTATCGTGGAAGGCTTTTGGCTTTGTCGTCGAAGGCTCTGGTTTTATCGTATAAGCCTTGCCGGGGGGGAGCCTTGCCGGGGGGGTCTTTGTCACTTTCTGGGCGCTTGTCTGATTCTCATGTCAATCGGCGATGAGAATCCTCACAGTTGGAAGATATCTTGATTGTCCCAACTGCCCAGCTGAGCAACTATAGCTCAGCTCAACGCATAGCCGCACATGGGTCACGTCTCGTGCGTCATCTGTCGGATGATGAGAGTTCAGAAAACCTTCTCATTCATCTCCGCACTTACACCTATGCCTTGCATGATGCATCAGTCCACCGAATTATTGATCCGCTCAAGAGCACGTCGGTTAGCCTCCGTGCGCAACGCCAACAAAACGGCCATATGGCACGATTTGCAGACAACACGTCCACCCATCTCCATTGGATGTCTGAACCATATATGCCCATGCTTGGCCTGTTCACCCGCCTCCATTCGGGCTTTCATGCCTTCCTGGTGAGGATCTTTGCAGTTCTCTTGACTGCAGACCTTGTCATTCTCATGTATCTTGAGACGACGATGGTCTACATCAATACCACGCTTGGCCATAATATCTCTGACCATGCGCTTCCTCTCATGCTCAATGCAAGGCTTGCACAGCACCCACAAAGCATGTGCAGGATCATTGCTCCATTCACATTGGCCTTTTTCTGTTAACATGACCCGTGAGCCATCGTTCTTCCTCGCAGCGGCACAGCTCGGACTATGACAATATCGCATATCACGCGGTATATTCTTACGGGCCATTCCAGGAATTCGGACGCCCGAGTCCTGGAGATCCATAAGCTTCTTTTCAGCTATTTTACTAGCTTCAGTTTTCTGCTCTTTCCTACGACAGTTGTCGCAAAACCACTTTGTTTCACCTTGAGCTAGGTGAACTCTGCTCAATGTCCATTTTTTATTTGCTCGACCTATCTGATGTGGATCTGTTGAACTAAACCACTGTGCCAAAGACCTACAAAATGTAAGGTCCCTACACTAGGGGCCTAAGGCAACAGGGCTTATATTTTCTGTACAACAGGATCCTTGCACGAGGGACAAGTACATACCCTGTCAGCCTTGTCTATGAGCTGGTCAGAACCGAACTCAGACTCGAGAATCGTGCGCTCGAAGTCATAGACTTCACTGCGCTTGCATGCCTTGCACAAGACTAAATCTACATGCACCATGCTCCAACTGCTCGATGCTTTCATCCTTTCTGTCTTCGTGCGACATTCAGGATTCTCGCAAGTATGGCGGTGGCCAGGGATTGTTGAAATTGTGACCCTTCCCAACTCAGCCAACACAGGCCGGCATTCTTCAGTTATCTCCTTACGGAGACAACTTCTACACAAACTTTTTTGTGTAAACCGTGACACATGGAACCCCCCCTTGTAATTGGAGGAGTTGTTTCCGCATGATTCACAGTTCCTGGACACTCGTACATTGACCCTGAAGCCCTGACGGACAGGCAAAGCCCTGTTCAATGTCTGTGGCTGATATCTCAGGCGCCCCTCAAAAGCGAGTTGCTCCTGGATATCCGCCACCATATCCTTCGTTGGCAGTCCATTACTAGACTCCTTCGAGACCGAACCTGTCATTATCATAATGACTGTTTCAATCAACATGGCATGAGCGGCCATGTCGCCATCTCGTGGCAAAGTTGCAACCACCCGGGGATGCGCCTCGAGTTTGTTCTCCACGACGGTTCGATAGAACCTGGGAACATTCGTTGAAGCCTTATTGGCTTTCTCTTCAAGCTCGGGAATTGTTCGCCTCAACTCGCGACGATGCTGATCGAAGCGGAGGGACATTCCTTCACGTCCGTTGTTCTGGGGCCTGGCAATACTCTGGCCGGTGTAACACCCGACCGAATCATTGTCTATAGCCTCGAGATCACCTGAGCGATGATCAACCTTGCGCTCAGTATGGCATACGAAAACGTATACTCCAGCACCATTGCAACTGTCCGCCAAGTCATCACGCTTGGGCTCAGGCAGTTCCAACAGATCCAAAACATCAGGCCTTGGCTTTGATAGAGCCTGGCGCGCCCCAGGAACCATGCGCTTATAAACTATATCGGCAAGCTCCCCTGCTTCAGTCTTTCTGAACCAGTTCCACGAGCCGATGGAAAGTGAACTCTTCTCAGAGTCCCATTCCCTCTCTGCACGGGCAGTTTGACACAACCCTTCACATGCTACCCATGCTCTGTCATAGAAGACCTGTTCAGCACGTACTGCCACACCGGTACCTTCTGTCACAGTCAGAGATTCGTTCTCTCTAACATCGTCAGGAATGAATTCTTCATCAATGAAGCATTCCATTCCGTCATCTTCAACATTGGAGATATACGCATCAATGCGGTCCTCCTCCAATATCTGAGCATCCACGTCAATTGGCTCGACGCCCATATGAGACTCACCCACATCCATTGCTGGAGCTTCGGAATCATTGCCATCAACTGCTTTCGCAGATTTTGGCACAGCCTGGTCTAGCAGGCGCTGGATTTCTGTCTCGGAGAGACTATCCAGGTCGGAATCAAGGAACTCTTCGACCACGTTCTCACGGGTCTTCTGTCCATCATCCTCATCAGCAACTGGAGCCCGCGATAAAGCTGGACCTAACAATTGCTCGATTTCCGCCTCCGGGAGGCCGTCAAGATCAGAGTCAGGGAACTCGTCAAACTCGCTTTCGCGGGTCAACGCTCCGACATTCCCGTCCTCGTCCTTTGAATCAACGGTCTGGCCGTGACTCGGTTGCTCAAAAGGCTCAGGTCCCTTCATCACAACATCGCTCTCTCCCCGTACATTGCTAGGCAATGGGGTTGCCATCGAGACACTGCTGGAAGGCAAGTGCCCGTGGTTGTTTTGACGACCCGAAGGAAGTCGGTTTAAACTCACATCGTCAGAAGACGAGTGCTCGTAGACAGGTTGACGACCCGAAGGAAGTCGGATTAAACTCGCATCACCGGAAGGTAGATGCTCGTAGACAGTTTGACGACCCGAAGGAAGTCGGTTTGTGCTTGCACTGCCTGAAGGCAAGTGCTTAGCATCCCCAGATCCGTTACCCGTGGAAGTCGGACCTGAGTCCTCATCCTCGTGGACCCTGCGACAGTGTTAGTACCAACTTCAAATGGGGGTGCGATACATAATGGAAGGTGTGGGAAGTGCATGTATGAGAAAGGACAAGGGGTATGGCTTATTGTTGGATGTACGGTGACATTGATCCATTCTCAATGCTTGCGGGAAGGGACAGTTAACATACAACTACAGTGTGTTAGTGGGAGTTAAACATCATGGACACTATCATACCTTGGACTTCTTCCTGACTGTTCCACTAGTCGAGGAAGCCTGACCTCGTTTGCCATCATTGCGGCGCGCCGCTCCAGCATTATAGCGTGAGCTATACTGGGAGACAGAGCCGAGAACATCGGGTGTCTCCTTCTTGTTGTTGTTGTTGGGCGCCATCTTGACGCCGGGAAGGGGGGAGTGTTGTTGTTGTTTTTTCTTTTTTTTTAAAAAAAAAGAAAGCCGTTGAGTTGTGAATAGTGGCATGGGATGAAAGGACAGGAACTTGGTGTTGTGGCACTTTTCTTTTACCTCATCTCGGACTGTCGAGGCAGGTACGCTCAGTCGGGGCAGGTACGCTCAGTCGAGGAAGGCACACCCAGTTTGGGAAGGAACGATCAGGGGAAGGAGCACATCGCCTGTTGAACTCCTACATACGACACGACAGTCCAGAGACATGGTTATTAAAACGGGTTAAATGTGAATAATTATTTCTTAATATTATATTTGACTTCATTTTGGTATTTTGTGACGCCTGCATTGGGGAAAAGGGGTTGAGCGCGATGTGTGTTTCAATATGTCTAGATGACCAGAAAGATTCATTGCAAGACCAGACACTTCACCTAAATATTCCCGGTTTCTGATAACATACAGAGAATCGATATAAGTCGTAGACCAGGCTTTCCAGTCGTCAAGCAAGCAAATTCTTTCACCACAACGGACCTCTGAGTTATAGTATAACCATTTCGAGCCATTCCTCAATATTGCTGCAAAACGAATCATCTTATGGATTATAAATTCACTGTGATTCTCCAGGTCACGCTAATTTAACTGGTCGTTAGCATCCCGAAAGCCTTCCGGTTTGACGGACTGTTACGAGGCGATAGATGGCCCTTCACTTATGATGAGACATGACTTGCTAACATTCATGGTTATTTCCGCTGACCTATCAACGTTGCTCAAGAAGTAGAACCTAGAGCTTATGGCATAATTGCAGTGCGATTATTGAGGCACTCATGCCTTGTATGTATACCAGATAGCTATCAAAGCTGTCTATGCTAAGGCGAAGTCCTACAGTGAGATCGCTATCATATAGCGATGGTACCAGGATATAAGTATACCTACTCCTAAATGGCGTGCGTCGAGTCAGCTGTGCTGTAGCGTCTTGTCCTGATATAATGCAGATCGATCCAGTAGCCTTTGGGCTTGCTAAGACTGCTACGGCGACTTGTCCTGTCGCTACTTATGATATGCACCCAAATTGTCTACTGGTGATGGTGCTACCCACACCTTGTCAAGCAATGATGAATTTCTAGATCTCGATATGCAAGACCTCGGTGATTTCCCGCATTAAATACTGGTCTCTTGCCAACAAGGACCCGAGGTCTTATCGTTTGCTTTTCGGTAGCTCCGAGGATAATAATGATGACTTCAACGAATAGATGTAAGATTTAAATCGTTTAATGTTACTGGAAAACAAACCCCCTTTTAAAGATGCTAAAACCTATGGGATAGGCGTGATTACCGCTTCGTATCATGTAGCCCTCACGTCTGACATACAGTGGAGTCATAACCAAACGCACCTTTAGCAACGAGGCAGATCGGTGGGTCCCACTTCACGTGGTTCAGAATGAAATCAATGTGGTGATGGAATTTGGCACATCCGACCGTTTTAGAAAACGTTTATTTGCTGGTCCCCACTTAGGCTTGACGGCACACATACCCGTGTTTTGGATGGTCGTGATAGTTCTTTCGTTGCGATAGACTATGTTAGTGACATCCAGCCCGAAAGCATGGTCTGGGTAACGGACAACCTTAAAAGGGACATTAAGTGTGCTATATATAATTGGGATACAGAAACCCCAGTTCCTGAATTTTTGGTGGAGGCTTAAAAACGGTCAAGTTACCCCTTCATCGTCAACACGACGGTCCCGGCCTCGGAGGGTGGTGCCCTGGGGGTCGCTAATTATGCCAGTGTTCGTGTGTCACTGTTATCTGCATTTATCTTAGAGAGGCTCTTATTATTTAATTAATATAGGGAAGTCTGTGTCCCTGATATTATAAGTTAATCTCTTAGTTATATTATAGGAGTTAATATTTACAGTCCCGTTAAGTAAGTTTTAAGTGCATCCTAGATCTGCTGTGGGGTCATTGTTTCTCATCCTTAAAATGGTCTGGGATGGCTGTGATACGGTCGGTGGGTTAAGGCGACTGTCACTCGTCCAGACTGTCTGCTGGCCGCTCGTGCTTGTCCATGGTCGCCAATGGTGATTCTATCGTGGCCTAGTTGTATGGTCAGAAATAAATTCACCACGTAGGGTATGTCGAGCATCAGCAACTCTTCAGGTAGCCGCTCGATCTAAAATGTCAATGGCAATGTGTGGGTTTTCGATAGCCACGAATGATCTTCGGGAGGGGGATAACTCTGTGAGATGTTGCATCTAACATATCGAAATAGCACGGATGACAGGGATAATGAGAGTCGAACTGGTTATGGTGAAAAGTTTGGGTTGAAATTGTTACATGGTCATGATCGAGAGAATGGAAGGTACGTTGTTGTTGATGACGTTTTGTGGTAGAATTGGCAAGCTGACCCTAACTCTTGACGCCTGTTCCTCCTGCTCTTTTTTCCCCACCCGCAATCAAGATGTTCTGTTTTTTGCACAAGACTTGGGATGAATAATTGCTATAAAAGCATCTGTGTGCTCATTAAGGTGGCAATAGACTCATCTTATCGTCGAAAGTGTAGCTAATTTCAAGAGTCATTCACCTTTGCTGCCTTTTGCCTGTCAAGCTTCTTTTTTTTTTTTGTTAACCCATCCCTTCCCTACCAGTTCACCCATATCGGCGGATGTCCCTTCCTGCTTTGTGAACTGGCCGTTGGTGTGGTGTCACTTGCCATTCCGAGAGGGTTCAGAAAGATCATGGTACTGTTGATGGGAATAGCTTCATATAGTTAAATGTTAGGAATATTGAATGTGTCAAGGCATATGATGATAGCACATTCAATTGGCAGTGTCTGTTGTTATCCAGGGTGTACCTGGGATATGGTTAAACTGGCATCATATAGCCTTTGCTTCATAGTGTGATACCCAGGACCGACACAGAATATTGATGAAAGAAATAATACTCAAACAATCGCTCGACGATAGCCAAAGGACAGCCGCAACAGGGCAATCGTCATCTTCAACGCAACAACAGAAAATAAATACCAGAAGACGCAAATCTCAGCAAGCAATTACTTTTCAATGGGTTATGCTTCATGCGAACCTAGACGTGGACGCCAGTCATGATGTGTCGCCACCATCTCATCATGGCTCACTGATCCCAATCCGCTTAATCTGAAGAGTTACATGGTGATGGTGGCTCGTATCTACCAACCAAAAAGCCGGTATTTGGTCAGATTGCGCACCCAGAGCAACAACGAGTTCTGCGTCTTCCCGTAACAAACTCATATCAAGAGACCAGGCAAACAGACAACAAACAAACCATCATCAGAATTATCATTAAACGGTTCACCACATACAAGAGATCAAGTCCGTATCTCGAAGTTCACTGGTCGTCGAATTCGGGTCAATTCCTTTATCATCGTTCGTTCTCAAACTCCGTTCGCAACATCCAATTAAGAATCATCCACTATAGAAGGCTTTGGGAGACTTACCACCATGTACATCAGATCCGAATTCTTAATAGAGAAAAAATATTATTCCATGTTTCTTGATCTTCTCTAGGGTGATTGGTTCATTGTTGGTAGAGAGGTTACAAGGAGTAAAAGTTCACCATTACTTTGAGCGAAATCACACCAAGTAGTCCGGCGAGCACAAAACCACCGTTCTAAAGATATGGGAGGATCGATCAAGTAATGAGTAACACGTCCCCTTATCACCGATTGAGTCATTATATCTTGGCGCTAGTTTCAGCACGGGTGAGAAGCTCAACAGTAGTTATTAGTCTAAAACCATGCCAATCTGAAGCCTATAATAGCTGAATGATAGTCAATCCTGTCCCAGCCAGTTGCCATACATCTATGGCTGGATGTCTATAGACTTATACTTCTAACTAAAGGTTTTGTTTTAGTTTAGCAATGGAAAGCTCGTCGTTATTTTTTAGTCTTCTTGTTCTTGAGGACCGGCTCAACTTTCTGCGTTTTGCTTAGCGTTGGTCTAAGCAGCCGCAGATTTGTGCTATGCTTCGTTCTAGCCACTCTCACGCTGGACTTTATGGTCATTTCTTTTCCCAGACTGGCGATTTAACGGCTTTTGACCTTTCTTGAGATACCAACTTCAGAACAATACTTGTCCCCGGTCTCATTCCCCTTACAGCTAGCTTGCTCAGAATCAGAGCACACTTGCATTGATGGCTATAGGTCTTGCGGAACCCGGAGCTGGGATATCCTTCATACGTCACACTTCTGTCTGTTGTTGCTCTTGCTTAGTTTAATTGAACGCCCAATCCTTACATGAAGGACAAATATTTACGTACTAGATAGAATGGTCAAAACTAAAGCCTGCCGATTTTCTTGATGCTCTGTTACAACTGGAGTGTGTCATGCGGAAGGAATGGTTGGAATCCTGCAAGATCTACAAGCACCACTAAACAATCGAAGACGTATGATGCTGGAAAGTACCTTCCTTGTAAGTTTGGGCTTTTGATACATCAGGCGCGGGCCGTTGATCGACTGGGGTAGTCACGTGCTTGGTTCCACGTGCGAAAATAAGCTTAAATATAACGACGCATCACCATTTCCTTCACCATTCGCATCACCTTTCTGTGAAGATTAAATATTCAAGTGTTGTACTGATTGTTTGTCATTACTGTCCTTCAGGACAAGCTGTCATGCTATCTATGTAATCAATAGTTTCCCAAACCGTCGCGCCGTAAACCATTTCATGAGAATGCTAAACCTCTAAAACTCGCTCTAAGCCAAGGAAAATTGAAGAAGAACCTTGGTAACGCGGTAGGGGTCGGCGTTAGAAGCAGGACGACGGTCCTCGAAGTAACCATAGCCCTTAGCCGCAGTCTCGCGGGGTACGCGAATACTTGTGCCGCGGTTGGCGACACCCCATGTGAATTGGTCGATAGAACCAGTCTCGTGGCGGCCAGTCAGGCGCAGGTCATTGTCCTCGCCATATTCAGCGATACACTCAACGTGGTGAGGCTCTAGCTTCTTTAGTGCCTCCTCAATCTTCTTCATACCGCCCTCCTCACGCATAGCCTTGGTAGAGAAGTTTGAGTGAAGACCCTGGACAGCATTAGTATTATATATATGTATAATGGGGAAGGAAACGCACAGCTCCGTTCCAGTTGCCCTGGACTGGTTTAGGATGGAAAGAAACCTTTGCGCCGAATTCCTCTGCCACACGGTGAAGGAAGAAGCGAGAGGTCCAAAGCTGGTCGCCCATCTCAATGCCAGTACAAGGTCCCACCTGGTACTCCCACTGAGCAGGCATAACCTCGGCGTTGGTACCAGAAATGTTAATACCAGCGTCTGTGAAAATGATTAGTTTGGGATCGAAAGCCAGGGTGCGAAGATTGGAGAATCGAAGATATTCAGAAGCGATCGCCTAGTCAGACACGTGACAAACTGCGTCGAATGTCTGCACAACCATTGCTCCTTCCTCGGGAATTTTGTTTTTCACTTACACAGGCACGCCTTGTAGTGGGCCTCAACGATATCACGTTGAACAACCTTGCCAGTACCAACTCCACAGTAGTATTCACCCTGACTTGACGGAGGTTAGTATATGATAAGACTGATAAAGGATGAAGACTTACGGAGCAGGGAAACCACCAGCGGGCCAGCCATAAGGTCGGTCATCACTGCCGAGCAGGGTGTACTCTTGCTCCAGACCGAACCAAGGCTCGTCGTCGGCATATTGGTCCATCACCTTCACGCAGTCGTGGCGGAAGTTGAACTTGTTGGGTGTGCCATCGGCGTTCCAGCACTCGGCCAGAACGATAATGTTGGGGGAGCCGCGGAAAGGATCGGGGTAAACGGCGCAGGGGCGAAGGTAAACATCGGAGTTCTCGCCAGGAGCCTGGTTGGTCGAAGAACCATCAAAGTTCCAGACAGGAAGATCCTCGGGGGTATAGTCCTTCTCAGGCAGAGTCTGCGACTTGTAAGCTTATATTCAGATTTAATTTCGATCCTGCTCCCTTCATGCGCCCATCCTCTTTGGTTCCTTCCTTCAGCAGACACGTGGGCCAAATCGACCCAGCAGATCGGTACTCCACGCATCTCCGCCACGTGGATGATAGGCCCATCTTCGGGGCCAAACCATCCCACGAAAGCAGGCGCGACGGCGCGTCTGAGGCCAAGACAATGATGCCAAAATTCGAGGCCACCTTCACTATCTTGAATCGGAAGAGGAAGTGGGTCCCGGGGTTCAGGATCGGGAGATTGAGACTTACTCGGGACTTGGATCGTGTGCCACCATCGGCATCGACCCAGACGTACTCTGCCATGATCATGCCCTTCTGATCGAGCTTGAGAAACTTCTGGAGAGTTTCCGTCCTTGAGGTAATAGGAGCAGCCTATGGAACACTATGTTAGTGGTTTGCTGATAAGCAGATTGCCATCATGAGTACAAACCATTGTGAATGTGGTTTAACGTGAAGACCAGGCGGATTCGAGAAATCAAGAAAATGTGAAAAGGATACAGATGTATCAAACAATCAAACGGTTATGTGTAGGATGACCGAAAAATAATTTCTTGAGAGGTCGGGGCGTCGCGGGTTTTATGTTACGGATTCTAAACAAAGGTTGACGCTCTCGCCCGCCAAAAGATAAGACTCCTGTACCGGATGCAGGGGCGTGCCCACTACGTAACGGCTTCTTGGCCAGGTAAACCGACACCACCAAGAGGTCAAGATTAGAAGCACCACCACCAGCCCAAGCCGGAGCGATATCCTGGCAAAGTCTTCCACACCCGCCACTTTGCCGATACGCACCTGTCTATGACTACTTCCTTCACTCCACTGCCTCAATGCGTTCTTGACACTTTCAAAGAAAATCTTCCGGGGGCGGCTATGTTCCCAGCACGCCCTCGGTCCTGAGCCCGGTCCCAGCTTCTGTTGCTATATTCAGACTCTGGTTATCGTTGCCCTGCCACGCTTTCCCGCCTACAAACTTTGATCCCGTCATTCTCACTGCATCTCAACTTCCAACTGGTCCGTGGTGCTTTCCACACGAATGTCACATCTCTGGTGAGTCTTCAACGTCAACCTCGGCAGATGCCATGAGATCCCATCGTAACTGCACATCGGAAGCACCGTGATGACATCAAATACTAGAAAAAGGGAAAAAGAGCGGCAAGACGATGCCCTCACGGGGGAGGGGCGTGTCTGCTTTAGACTCACGCCCGCTAGGTTGTCCCTGTGTGTATACTTCCAAAGTCCATAATTACCTCAGACCATTGCTAATCCTGGAAACATGGCACGGCCAGACGCAGCCAACCTTCCATCACTGTCCCTTCGCCCGCAATGCTTATACTTCATACTTTCTTCATTGTAACACAACTGCAGAAACGCGCGCTGAATCCCCATGTCGCGAAATGCGTCTGACTTCAATCATGATTTGTGAGACTTTTGTGTAATAAATTACTTCCTGACACACAAAAAGTACGTACTGCCTCGGCCATGCTCGGCTGCTCCAGCTTTCGCCACCCACCTATGGCGGTGCTCGTGCTAGTGCAGCCACCGGCCCGGCTCAATTAACCACCAGCTCCCTACCCACTTCCCTGCCCGCCATTTCTGACCCTCTCGTCAGGCACCAAGGCCACAACCCACCCCACAATCCAATTCTCCCTCCACTTCCCCTGTTTCCTCCGGCTTTACGCTACACAAACAGAACCGCTTTGAACCGACCGCACATCATACTCCATACTTTCTTCTTCAAACTCCACATCATGATCAATTCATTCCCGCCAGCCGCCAGACCTGAGGGTCCTGTTCATCATAGGGGACAAGGCGGCTCGTTACAGCTTTGATTGCAGCCCTGGCCGCCACGCTCGTCTGCGCCGTGACTCAAGATAAGTGAGTACATATGTATGTATCCATCTGCACCCTATCACCTTTAGTGGTCCTAACCAGATAAAAAAGATTCAGTTGGCTTCGCTTTTATCCAGGCCCTTGACTTTGACCTTACCTTTTATGGTTGTCCATCATTGGCTTACACAAATCTGCCCACCTGTGACACAAACAACACAGTGCTCCCATATCTGGCTCAAAGTTTGGCTTTGATAAAAGAAAAAGAAAAGAAAAAATGTCACTCTCTACAGCACTCCCAGCTACACAGTGCCTTGATAGTATTATAATTCATTCTTTGTCATTCCTGCCAGGCATTGGTTGCAGTCGCTATAGTTTCAACGGTATCCTGCCCCCACACAGCCTTCAAATCGCAGATGCCAGGAACCAGAGGCACCTTTCCGACATCTTGCAGGTCCAGATTGATCCCGACTGCTTCATTGGACCTCCAATGACACATCCGAGCCTCTCCGAAAACGGTTCATCCTGGGGGACATTCTGGGCAGCCATCGTCAACACCGAACCCTATCCTCCCCCAACATCTTCCATTTAGGTAACACCTTTCACAAGTGGCTGCATTTCCACTTTACCCCTCCACCCCGCGCGACCAGACATCGACTCTCATTCATCCCATTACTCATTCAGATTACCCCACGACCATTCACCAGACCACATCCTCAGATAACAACATTGTGCGTCCAACCCAAACACCCAATCACGACATGTCGATAAGCCGCATTTCCTCAGTGCCCACTTCTCATGCACACCATGGATAAGATTGTTGATAAGCTATTTATTCATCCTTCCAGCACAGCCAATCACGGTATTCGCGTTTGTCCTTCTCGAATACTGGACGCGGAACCATCCTGACACAGGGTCCTATGAACCACTTTCTGGGGAAGTCAGCCACCCCAGGTTATCGGAGATCTCTCTGGGATTCAGGTCCCAGCACGGCCCTGTACGCCGGCACGGCATACCTCACACGTTTGACCTTCTGCGTCCCTGCCCCGTGTCCGATGTCTGCGCCGAATCAGCTCCGGGTCCCAGCCTGCCGCCCAAATAAGGTTACGGGTTCAATCAATTGATTCACAATAACGCTTTCATTGAATTCCGGCCCAGTGACAATCGCTATGCGAAAATAATACGGTATTGCCAAACACCGAAAAGTCTGCGGACCTCGGTGTGCGTTGACCCGTCATCCAATCATCCCGACAACACAACAAGCACATCGACCACACTCGCGATGATTTGACCCAAGCGATCTCAAAGACACGCAATGATTTTCACATCGACATCTCCCAAATATAGATGATCCGTGGTCTCCATACCTGGCCCTTCCACAATGTCTCAGGGCTTGCTCTTTGGAATCAGCCGAACAGTACAAACCCTCAGCACGCTCAGGGCATGAGCATGGGCTAACACGACTTGCTCTTACATTTACCCCTGTTGCGGGATTCCTTGCCGGGACGACATCTTCTGGAGATGCGGCATGCTCCAGTCGAATATTTCCGTACTACTGGATACACTGGCGTGGAACCAACGGGCTGGGCCGCTCAATTGCCAGCGGTTCGAGCGTCACATGTACGTTTTCATCTCTATCAAACAGCTATCCCATATCTGACTCCTACAAGCCGCCATTATATCAGCATCATCTCCGTATCGGCAGCTGATATGCATCCCAATCTCCCAATCCATCGCTGCTGATCCACTGAGGTGGGACAGCGAGGATTCATCTCAACTTTCACAATTGGACCAGGCCGCGTGCAGCACTTCTCTGCCATCCAGACATTTGGTCTCGGCCATGAGTTATACAACGCCCCTGCTGCTGACAGCTTGCTGTCGTCCTAGGCAAGGCAGACCCCGCCGAGCCTGAACCCGAGGTCTCCCGCACGTGCCTCGCCTCGAAGCCATCTCCAGTGCCCGAGTAACAAAATAGCCCAGTCCGCTCAGCGCCTCGTCTGGCGAGGGAACATCAATTCGGGTGCGACAATCATTGGGGTAACGGAGACAGCAAGCCCACTCGAGGTATCTCATCCTTGAGGGGCTCAGAAGGGATATTTTCTTCCATTTTCATACACGGAATTTTCATCACTACACTCCAAAGGGCCACGTCCAGCTTGCCGTCGGGGACCCTGCCGGGTGCCTCCTTCAGCCAAGGGCAGCCCAGTCTCTCGTCCAAGGCTCCAGAATAACCTTGTTCTGGTTGAGTCATTATGACTTGCCTCGCCAAAGGCTCGGCATTCAGACCGTTTGCTTAATTCACCGGCCTGTGAATAGCTTCACTTTCGAGGTGTGGGGCTTGCTGGAATTGGCCAATGCCCGGATACCGAATTGCTCGGCAAGCGCTACTGCCCTCCTTCTCAACAGGCAAAACCGGAAGGTGCCCTCCCTACGGCCTTCCAGAGCCCCCGCTGCCCGCGCCTTTGCTTGATCGTCCCTCATCGACCAGTCTTGATTGAGATGAAACCTTCATTCACGTTTCCGTCCCTCGACACTACTATCGGAACATCATGTCCATGACGAGCCGCCTGCCATTCCGTTCATCTCCAGCAGAGGTGGGATGAAGGCGGAAACAAGCTCGGTTGGGCCAATCAAGCGGTTACTGAGGAGCCGCGTCCATGTGACAAGCAAAGGGATGAAGACCACCAGGCTCTGGTGCTGTACAACATACTAGGAGCGCCAGGAAGTCTCCCTTGGTGGTGTCAGCAGGCAATTTTACAAATTTCCTGTCGAAATGGTCCCCTGAAGCAATATAACATCCATGCAACAAGTTGATATGGCTTGAAACTGTGCGCCATTTGATTGCCTCTGATAGCTTCTTCAGTATCTGGTATTTTCGTCCCCATTGCAAAGCGAGCCATCTCACGTCGGCACATCCAAGATCAAACCAAGACCCGACGAAACCAGCCGCAAAAATTTCCAGGCTCTTCGATGACGACCTACGAAGCAACGACTTTGCCAATTTCGGGCTATCTTCCCTGCAAGATGCAGACGTGATCAAAGCGGCTTATACTCGCAAACGATCGCGTTTACTCAGATCCTGGCAGTACTGCCACTTCTACGATGCCGAGACAGATCCCACACCAGGGCCCTGGGCTGCAAGCACCGTCAACCATCACGCTGCCATCACGCAGATTTCAGTCTCACAGACAAGTCCGCCGCTCTGTGCCTCACCCTTCCTCCTATCCTGTCCAGCTACCACGACTTCGTCAACCCTCGTCGCTACCTTCCTCGCCCGGTGTCAATGCGACTTCCGTCGCAACTGACTTGCGTGGGACCGTCTTCCTCCTGCCCGCTTCCATTACATCGCAACCTGCCTTGCGTTGTCATTTTCGCGACTTTCATCACCCGGCGTCATCGCGACTTCCTTCACCACTGACCACGTCACGAGCATCTTTTATCCTACTGGCTTTCATCCCACCTTCCCTTGCACAGGAATTCGTCCCGCCCTCCATCTCGCCAACTGTCGTCGCAACTTCCGTCAAAACTTACTGCGTCCTCCTACTGGCGTTCACTGCGACTTCCCTTGCTCCGCTTGTCGGCACAGCTTCTCTGACACTCACTTCAGGTGCGGCTTCCATCCGAATCCCGTGTCGACTTCTGTTGCGGCTGACTTACGTCACCATTGCCTTTCATCTTAGCAGCTTCCATCCCAATCAATTTTTCATCCTTTCCAACTTTCATCTTTCAACTCTTATCTTTCATCCTTCAACTTCACTCGCGTCTCCATTCACAACTCAATTCGTAAACTCGTGGTCAACGATACAACCCAGCGCCATGGCCCAAGATGAATGCCACCTCATGCATCTCTCAACCGAGCTCATTTACCAGATCTTGGAGTATTGCCCTCCACCGACACATCTTGATATGGCACTCACTTGTACCACCCTACATCACCCCCCGAGAGCAAGAAAACATCAGACCTTGATATAGGGTGTGGAAATAAACTCAGCAAAGGATACCTTAAAGTTGGCAAATTATCCAAACTCATACAAATTTCCCTCAACCTTTTTGTCATTTAGGATCGAGATTCCGAGTTCTCTTTCACCCCCTAGAACACCAGTGCCGGGATACCTTAGATCTTCACCGCAAACACTCACTTGCACCACACTACACCATCTTCACCGTGACTCTCACACAAAATACAAAATCATATCCAACCTGTCGACGAAAACGGACATCAATCTACTCAAAGATACGACCAAAACCACACACCAGTGCCGGAATCTTTATGAGGTTCCTTGCCTAGGGGGTAAGGAAAACGGCGGAATGGCTTACACCCAAAATCGCCGATCTCCCCCCAACGTCTATCCCCTGTTTTTCCTTACCCCGAGGCTTGGAACCCCTGCCAGTCACTTCCTTCGTCAGAAAAAGCAATAACGTTGCAAGGCTGTTGACAGTGCTGATCCGGTGGACCACAGCCGATTTGACTGCCAAAAGCAGAAACAGATCCTCACCAAACAAGCTCCAGCAGATTGTAACTCTGCAAGTCAGAGAGCCTACATTGAGACAGACGTGTGAACTTCACGGTGAAGTTCAGACAAGATGCACAATGACATCCGACCTATTACCAGAAACTGAGTTGATCTACTCAAAGACACTACCAAGGCCAGAATCGAGAGATGGCATATGGCCGATCCTTACTGATATACTGGCTCGGAGCCTCGCCTCAAAGAGCAAGACAACACCAAACCTGGACAAAAGATCTCGAAAAAACTTAGCAAAATATATCCCAAAGCTTGGGATAACTTACCCACGTTTTTGTCGTTTAGAATCAGGGCCCGGAGCTTTCTTGCCTCTCCTGGCCTCATCAGCCTAAGCGGTCTGGCAATACAAGGGCTTTTGGAACGACGTCGACTGTGGCCGATCCTTTCTGATATGCGGACTTGGCACGTCAACAGCCGACTGGGCTTGGAGTCTCGGCAGCATAAACCTCCAGACAGTCTACTAACACAAGACTTTATGACATAATATCGACTTCACCTGGTGCTGGTATACGGACTCAAGATGTTGCAACTCTTCATCCTAATAACCATTTCACCCCTGTCAGCGTTTCATCCAAATCGGGGTTCATCCCATACAATATTCATGATCCATTCGCCGCCCCCAACGATGAGTTCAACGTCTTTTCTTTTTCTTTTGCCGAACTCTGTCTACTAGACCTGGTCAGCTCCCTCGAGCTGTTGCAGACATGTCCTGTTGTGGAATCGTCGGGGCATTCTTTTGTGGGCGAACATGACCTGAGCAATTCCAGCTACCTTGCAGAGCGAGCAAGCGAGAGAGGCGAATCTGTAAGGGATCCACGGGTCGCCGATAAATTCATCTCTCTGGCCCGTATAACACGCAATTGAGTCGTTGTCAATAGCCTTAGGGTGACCTCGGGCCCTTTGTCGAGGTTTTGATGATTTATCAGCATATTGAGGACTGGCTCGCAAACAGGCAGTCTTTAAAACTTCTCAGGTATGGCATAAATGCCTCACCTTTCAATATTCCATTAGTCGTTTTTTATATGCCTGGCAATGCGAAATTCGTCTCATAGCCTCGAGGTCACATCGGCATATGACCAAGGTTTTGGTGATTTATCAGCATGCTGGGGAATCGACAATGCGAGAAAATTCGTCAATCGGTGCCAATAGCCATCGGGTCACCTCGGCGCCTTATCAAGGTTTTGGTGGTTTATCAACATGCTGAGGAGTGGACCTGCCCAATCGACAATACGAGATTCGTCAAGAACTGTGCAACCCTCACGGATGATGCGGTAACTACCAACCAGATGTCACATACTCAAATATCTTTCTTCTCTAGAAAGCGCTCATCTTCTATCAAGCCGCCAGGGTTTGGGGCCATCGAGACTTCTCTATGACTTAAAGTCAGCAACATATAGGGAGTCGGGATGAGAGACGACTCGCCGGTTAGCAGATATCCTCATAGAGCTCCGGGTTATTCGTCGGGGCGGATACTGGCGCAACTGTAAGGGAGACAAGACTTGGTCCAAACGTCCAGTATCACATTGAAAACGACCCTAGTGTTCGAGAAATTTACCATTGTCGACTGATCTGGTGATTCGGAATGTCGTCTCTGGTATCGGTTGATCCCTTGGGATGAATGTTTTATCGTCGGCTGATGAGACGAGGCTTCATCTCAACATATAGAGCTGAGATGATAACGAGCGCATCTGGTGACTGAGCAACCATGTTCGAGGGCCCTTGATGCCAAGGCACGGAGAAGACGCGACTGAAATGGGATACTGCCTCGACTCTGATTGTACTGTGGCAAGGAAGAACAATACCTTTCAGATCAAACTAGAGAAAAGGGCCTCTTGTCAGTGGAGCAATTCCTTGATTGCGACTCAAGTGACATCTCGGAAGCAGATATTAGGCGATCGGTGGGCCGAGCTCTATTACAGGCTCCGTGGTTACAATTGCAGGTGGTGAAGATGATGGACCGCCGGCCTGTGAAAACTCGGATGATGAATTCCTCGATTCTAATTTGGATGACCTCTCAGAGGTAAACAATTAGCAATCGGTCAATCCTGATCTTATGCAGGTTCAGACCTTTGACCAAGTGGAACACACGTGCACAAGACCCGTACTGGATGGCGTCCACGAGACAGACATTGAACAATTATCAGACTCAACACTGGCGCAGGCTCCCGTTGTTGTGAGCCTATCGACACATTGAAGCCATCATACAGCGACGCGCCTCGCCCAACATGGACAAGACATGACTTTGACATAGAGGAACGACCACACTCATATGTCCGCGAGAATCATAGTTTCGACTGGAAACCCCCACGCGGCCGGTCCGCATATCCCAGAAGGAAGGGAGATGACAAACTTGCTCTGAAACGTCTGCCTAATGGCTGGGTCGATACGATGATACATGCTTCTTGCATCTGCGAGTTGCGTCAGCTCGGTGTCTAAACTCTGGGCTGGCTGATAACAGGAGCCAATTTCCGTCCCTCAAGGGAACTGATCTAGCGAGCGGCAGAAGATGACGATGTCGCAGCTTTGGAACATTGCCGATGATGGAGACTATGATAGTGTCGCGAGCCGCTGGACGGACAAACATTGATCATGCGGTACACAGTTGCGATGATTACTGGATGCCGACATACTCGGCCAGAGCCACTCGACGAAGCGACACTGGCTCCATCGCCAGTGTTACATAAGGCGCATCTTCATCATATACACGGTCTCATCGTCAGAGACAGAGACACACCGTCTAACAAACGAAACAACCCTCAACCAGTGCAAACATATGGCTTCACGGTCATAACTCAATCTTGCCCCAGATGCCCCATAACAAGATTCTACTTTTTATACTCTTCATCCTCCTCGTCCAACCGATGAAATGAACACCCTACCGGCCCAGATATACATGCACAGCTCCTCATTTCAAGCCGTGTATCAGAATGACTAGTTTTACCTAGACTCGCTTCTCAATTGCTAGAGACATGCACGAACGAGCAAAAGCCTCTATTAACTCAATTGAGTTGCTGCGACCCCCTCTCCATCGCCAAGATCGGCAGCACCATGGAGCTCAGACCCCCAACGCTCCCTCGCATTGAGCAGAAATATCTTCAGTTTATTTAGACTGTCGGAGAGCAGAGCAAAGGCACCGGGGGGCTTGGGAAAAGCACATCATCCTCAAACCGTGGACGCGGGTCTGGGTCATCATAAAAGCAGGCACAACGGGATTATCGACAGAGTACCGGAACCAGAATACCAACCATCCGGGTCAGATGAGTTGGCGCTTGAAGCATGATAATTGCTTTTTTGTCAGAAGCAAACTCACCTCATCGCTTGAGCTAACCACCATAATGACTGAGCATAGTATCCTCAGTATGCTGACTATCGTCAGACGCAATGGGATTGTCTTCTGAAAATATTGGAAGCAGGGGCACCCGTGAAGGAGGAGGAAGCAGGGGCACCTGTGAAGGAGGAGGAAGCAGGGGAACCCGTGAAGGAGGATGTTTTATCTGCCATCAGAGCCATAATGTGTGGTTTGGTGCATGAGCTCATCAATGCCAGGACAGTGTTGGAAAATCGCTAGGCGACAGTGCATCATTGAGAGAAAGGTGGAAGTCAGATCACATGCAATGGTCCGAAATACATCACGACAAATCTACGGATTGACGACATGCGGTCAATCCTGGCGGATGAACAGTCATCGACTAAACGGACTCGGGACCTCATAAACTAGAACCTTTAGATGGTCCACCGATGCAGGAACTACAAGGGCAAGGAGCGACGTCGACTGTACGTGGCCAATCATGGCGGTTATACGGCCTTGACAAGTCGTTAGTCAAACTACTACCAATATAAAGTCTCTTGGAAAGATATTGACTACATGTGGCCGATCACGGCGGATGTCCGAGCTTGGGACGACGTCAGTCGAAAACTCCACTACATCTACCAGGCAGAGGTATGCACAGAGGATGCAGAACGAGGTGCCCTGCATAAGTGGAGGGGGGTACTCAGGCTCAAGAGGCCGGGGCTAGTCGGTCCTCTCAATCACCGTGCCTTTCTTCCTGCTTCGCCCGCTCTCTACTATCCATACAGCTTCGGCTGCCGCTGCTGCAGGTGTGCCCAACCGTGAGCTTCTCGATCTTCCCCTCCAGACGTACACGGCCGCTCTGTCAACGGGAATCTACACCATTGTCCTTGTCCTGCCTCAGTATCCGACAGGGAAATGAAAAGCATCGCCATTGGTCCTAAGCAAGCATTTTATTTGTATCGGCAGAAAATCTCCAAGCTAGGTACTCAGCTAAGTACGAGAAAGATAGCCGCCACTAAGTCATGGTGAAGTTTCAGTTAAAATGTCCTATCATAAACGAATATCACCGACGCCTCCTCGCTGACACGTGAACCTAGCATGCGGGGAAAAAGGCGGCCCCAGCCGTTTTCAGCGACAGCGAGGGGAGGATGATGGAGGGAGGAGGTGAAGGTCCGAGGAGTGGCAGCCTGATCAATGGTTCGAGGCAGGCATCCCAACATCGCTGCTCCAGCCAAATGTTCCCGGATGTTTGCAGAATCATCCTTGCCTTCAGGCTCGGTCGCACATCACCGCCATGGGCAGACATACGACCCCAGCTCCTTTCGTCTATATGACAGTCCAACGTTGGAAACATCTACTTCCAAGTCCTAGCCAACGTCGACAACATGCACTTCTGAATCCCAGTCACCAACGTTAACAACATCTACTTCCCAGTCACAGCCAAGTTGGAGATGAAGTCCCTTGTATAAGACTTTGACGGACCACTGGTCCCCGCGTCCAAAAAGGCTAAATTTCTCAGCCCGGTCAATTGTGGCGACTATTTGGCCTGATAATCTTTTTCTTCTTGACCTCGGGGGCGATACGTCAACCCTTTCGGAACAGGTGTCCCCTGAGATGGAACCTTTCTTGTCAACAAGCGTTTCAGAGGAGGAGGCACTCATCAAGTATGAGATGAGGCTATAACAGTAAGGAGCAGTAGAAGGTATCAATAACCTGAGAGAATGAGTGACGGTCGGAAGAAGAGACAGAGGGTAAGAAGACGCCGGCAACGGGGAGTGATGAGCAGGTATCAGTACGGCGGGGAATGGCAGAGGGTATCAAGGCACTAGTGCCATGCCAGATGCCACGGCTACAACATACAACGCAATCGGCGATTATGACAATATCGAGTTGCGGACCGCGCCTCGGCGGCGGCCAAGTACGTATATGTAGGAAAGAAATAATACCCTCGCCGATTACCACGACATAGAGAGGTTAGCCAAGCATTCGACTACCAAGATCAGTTTTGTTCTTCTTAAATAATTAGTTGGACTTTATATCATAAGTAAATCGAGAAACTCACCAACAGAAGCAAGAAAGCTTAGGACAAAGGAGCTTGAGTAAATTTAGCGTGAATTTAGTATACCTCAAGACAGATAGTTCTTTTTGGCGCCTTATTTCATCCGTTTTCTCACCAATGCTGGTCCCACCTGACCCCGCGACCGAAGCATGAACATCACAGAATTATGCATCCAATCAAAATTGGTGCACACGATAATGCCGGCTGAATTCGATAAGGGCATGCGCAAATCCAACGGTGGATCAAGAGTCGCCTAATAAGGGCAAGCACTAGGTAGACGAAAATACCGATCGGCTTAACAAGTCTTGTCTATTGTGTTTTCTTGCTTCCGGGGCTCTCTGGCCGGTAGTTGCTGATCTAGCCAGCAGCCACGCAAGTGGAGAAAGTAACTTAACCTTGCCAGTCAGCTCTAGTAAGCAACTGGTGATGGATAAGGTAGGTTGGCCCGTGGGTTGAGGCTGGCCTTTCGTCCGTGCCAGCAGCTGGCCAGTGGTACGAAGCAAGCATTTTATATGTGCGTGGATAAGTCAGGTCGATTGATGCTATGTAGCAGTTCCCAGAAGAGAAGGTCTAACCATGCCAAGCGAGAATTTCATCCATGCAAGCAGCTGGTCAACGGTCCAAAGTGAGCTTTTCATCCATTTGAGGCTCGCACTTTATCCATTGAAGGCAACCATTTCGTCCACACGACAGAAGCCAGGGACTACCGCGAGAGAACAGTGGAGGATACCAGGACACTGGTAATATAAATGCTAAAGGCTATAGTGTGCAGTACACAGCTAGATGGGCAATGGAGGCAAACATTAGATATCAGGTGTTCATCGATTTTTTCTATCAAGCTCCACTTGATTATTACATTTCTTAAAGTGAGTATAAGTAGGGAATGCAGCAAATTTATTAAATGTCCATGGGAACAATTGGTTACACGCTCTATGCCAATGATGCTCGGACAAGAATACTCAGGACGGTTAGGTCGGTTATGCTCCACTTTATCCCGTTGAGACAAGCGCTTGAGTGTCACTAGAAACTCTCAATTGGTTAGTGCTGACGGGTTCCTGCATTAAACGCGCCGATCAGTGGGGTTTTAGGATTGACTTAAAGGTCGCTTACATCTTATTCTATATAACGAATATAGTCAAGTCAAACTTCACTGTTACAAAGGGCATATTGTACTGCTCAGACAGTAGAAGTTAATCAACTCGCCCTCCTGCGAGTGCGAGTGATCTCGTAGCCAATTAAAAAATCGCAGTGCCGTCCCTATTTCTTTTGGCTCTCATTGGATGTTCAGAAGTCGTGAAGTGACGGGATTTTAAGCGAAATCCCGATTTATCATTGGTCCATTTGACAATTGTAGAGCGCGCCGGCGACAGTGATTCAGAGTGCCCTCAATTGCTGCGCGCGCGAGCAATCGAGCGAGTGATTGCGATCACTCCCCTCCCGGTATAAAAATCCCTTCCTCTCCCACCTAGCCTCTCTTCTTTTTTTTTTTTTTTTTTTTCTTCGGTCCCAAACAGCAACAGCAACAGCAGCAGTAGCAGCAGCAACAACAATTTTTTTCTGCCCGTCTCCCCCGCCTGCCTGTTTCGGCTTTTTTTTTTTTTTTTTTTTTTTTTTTTTTTTTTTTTTTTTTTTTTTTTTTTTTTTTTTTTTCTTTT